>PVLD010015276.1:0-49192 GCA_004027595.1 Dinomys branickii | reverse complement strand
ATTATTACTTGCATTATGGGTGTCCAAAAACCATTACATTATCTAGAAGATAACCCTATTATGCCTTAAAAAGTGCATCTATGAAATGTTGGTTTTGATGTAAATCTTGTAATTTAAAATGTAACATTTACATTAAGTAGATTACTGTTTTCAATATCACCTAAACATCATATATTGATCCAATATAGAAAGTTAGGTTGATGTTAGAAATGAAGATTCACAGTTCACCTTTTCAGGCTTGTGGTTAAGTATTTCACATTTATGCCGTTAGCTTAGCTATTTTTTTTTTTTTAATTCCTTTAGCTTTACAGATGAATTCACATCTAAACAGTCCTCCTAGAGCATTCTATCAGGCAGTTTTACCAAGATGGAGAACATCACACTCATCTAGTTGTGATGTTGAGGTTTCACAACCTAAATCCATTATAACATTATGGAATCCATAGTTGAGGGTGTGGAGAAAGGCTTCAAAGAAATGTTTTTTGTTGCTGAAATAATACTATTTATGTCAAGAACCCAAAAACACTAACTTATTAAAAGCTGGCCTAAATATAACTAGCTATTAAAGGTAAATTTTTCATAATCATATGTAGATGTGTTAAATGTTGACATTTAGTTTTGAATAGGAAAAGACATCATTACTGTACATTAATAAATTTAGATGACAAGAACATATAGAATATTTTTATGAATATAATTACTTTGTACTATTCTGATTGTAATAGTAGTATGTTGATACATATTGGCAATTTTCAGAAACTCAACAGATCACCTGCTCTGTATTACTTTTTCTTTAGGTATAATATTCAAATTCAGAATGGTTCTGCTTATAAGGTAATAGTCTCAAATTAGTTCACATGTAGATCAAACTTTTGGTCCTGTTATAACTTTATATGAGCTAGAGCCTGGGCCTATGTATAGCAAAATGTGCTATTAAAAAAACCACTACTTCAGGGCTACTTTAAAAATTCAGGTTATTAAAGAGGATGTTGTTTTCTAAGCTGCTAATGTAATGAAATCGTGAACATATATATCAGAGATTGGATAACTCCTTTCCTTAGGGTGTTGTACCTTATACATAGTAAATGCCTTCAAACATGAGATGATTAGATTGTTGATATTTTTTCCCCTTTGCTATTCCAAGTCCAGATGATTTATTTTGAAGATATTATTTCAGAACTTCAACTGTAGAAAGAAATTATACAATATTCTCTATACAGAGGAAAACATACAAATTTACCAATTAAGGAACCGTTTCAGGGATTGTTGGAAGGTGAGTTATTCTATAGTAACTATGCTTCAGTTGCCGTGCAGTACGTCCAGAAACAATCCACTTCAACTTTTGAACATTTGGCTTGGAACACTTGTTTGATGAATATTCAGTTAAACACTTGGATACAAGCTCTTGCCAGAAGGTCAGATCTTTGCCACTTATCTATATAGAAATATACAAATATTAATAAATCAATTAAAGTTCTATTGTATTTAAGTATGGTAATAAAGACAATCATATTAACATATTTTTCTTTTTAAAAATGTTTATAATTTTAAAACTTATTAGTACATGTTTGCAGCACACAATTTGGTGAGCGGAGGTGGTACCATGTACCTAACATCTCTAATGTGTTTTTTCCTCATGAAAAAAAATGGAGGCAAGCTACTTAAATTTCATACAAATACATGACAGCTCAGTTTACTTCTGGAGAGAACACACGTGGTTAAGTTTCTTTTGCAGTTGTTAATAGGATTTAGGCTGACCTTGACATACCTTGGAATGTTTCTGAAGACATTCTACTCCTTCTGTGAACTCTACACATTTCTGTGCTTGGATCTCCAATGCAATGATCGATAACGCCAACACAGAAGGCTAGAAGAAATAAATAACAAGTAAATGTCAAATATAAAAATAGATCTATACCAAAAGCTTTGATGTTTATAAATGCTTACCTTTGCTTTAGAAAATATGATTCGGCAGTGACATGCCTTAAGCTGAGCTTCTAGTCTTTCAAAATTTAGGCTATTTTTCCTTTAAAAATGAAAAGATTGATTTTATGTAGATTACATCTACTTGGGAAACATTTTTAGAAAAATACTGCAGTCAGTTTTTAAAATAAAGCTTCTGCACATTTTCTATAAAAGAAAGTTATCTGAAGTAAATTCCTTCCATCAAGACATACTAACTTCTTGAAGACACCAGACATGAGTTTTGATAGAATTTTAAGAGAATATCGATTTTAGGAAATACCCAGATAGTATCATTCTAAGTTTCAAACTTACTGTGATGAGAACAAAGGTTACATACCTTTCAAATGGCAAGTTCTCTTGAATGAGTGAATAGTAGAGTTGAAGAAACTGGAAGGCAGTGGTAGCTCTGACTTTCCAACACACCTTCTCTAGCACAATCTTCTCCATCCTCATCAGATCTGAAACCGTGAACCTATACTGACTTATTCGGATCAAGTCAGTTGCCAAGGGGACATTCCTTTCTTCTTCTATTGATTTTACAGCCAAATAAAAGCAGCTTAGTCCAACACACCCAAGGTGCTTGGGCTGTACCTAAAAACAAAACCAAAAATAGTTAAGACTGTGTCTCTACTTTGTTTCAAGAAGTAAAACATAAAGGATAACCTAGAAGTAAAACCCACCATTATGAAAATGCATCTTTGGGATATATTTCCTAGACATTCACCCATACCTAAACAACAGCAGTACCCACTTGGTACTGTTTGGTTTCAGCTTAAAAATTTCTTCCTGATTTTTAATCTCAGTAGAACTATAAGCACACACTTTGTTCAAATTCTTCCAAGTAAGTTAACTAACTGGTCAGCGCCTTTACACCAAGACCACAATACATTATGGCTTGTTCACAAATGCTCTTTCCAGAATATGGTGTGTTTTTCCAGGTTGTTTGCTTTGTAGTAACACATATAAAACAGTTTTAAAAGAATGTAACACCTACTCTTTGCCTGTGAAGTTCTATCCTCTATCAATTTCTCCCTTATTTTCTGAATGTCCACAGTGTAAAGCACATTCACAATTCTCTCCAGTCTTTATGTTCTAGCTCAAATGAAACCTTAAGGTTACATCCATAACCTGTTCTCTTTGCTGTCTTTGTGACCTTCAGCAGTAAATCTATGCTTCTAAAAAGGCATAATTAATTATTTTTCTTATTATGGCTTGAACTACATGCAGTTATCTGTGTAATCCCCTTATTCTCACACAAGACTATTGTACTTGAAAGACATCTGTATATCATTCATTTGGCAACATTTATAGATTCAAAGAGTGTCACACATGCTAAATGACAAGGAATTATTTAATCTGTTGAACTAATATTTTTAACCAACAAATTCTGAGCTCATTCTATATATGATGAATTGTGTTTGCTACTGTGGACTAAAATGTGAGTTTCATGCTAATTGTGACATCTCATGATTTTGCAGTATTCCAGGGTGTACAGGAAAGGCAGATGTACTGTATTTTTAACACTTAGGCTTCAACAGTTGCACAGATGTCTCCTTTGTTCGGAATAGGACAGTAACAATAGAAAAGTTCCTCCACTGCAGGTACACCGAGGCCAGAAACAATTAGAACTCTGCACTAGATAGTGATTAATATATCCTAATTCCTAACTACAATCTAGCATTCTGCCCCTAACAAAGTTCTTTAAATCTGAAAGCAGCTATAAGTAAATGGAAATATACAAGCCATCAAGAAGGTTTTTAAAGACAGTCAATTTCCTTACTGTAAGATTCTGTAAATGACTATATTCCATCTCAGAATATACTAATAAGAGATGCATTGTTCTTGATCACAATAAGGAAGCATATTAATATTATAGTTACAGAATTACCATAGTGTTTTGAATACTTACTGAAAATGCAAAAGGTTAAGCTTATGAATACCAGGCAAGAGATGGCAATTCCATCTCTAAAATACACTGAGCAAAAACTAAGAAATACAGTCGTGTAACGTAAACATACCTTCATTTTAGACAGAAATCTGTCCAGTAAATTCACAGCTAGAGAAAATGTCTCCGTATCAAAGCCGAAGAACTGAGTAAGACTAAGAAGATCTTTTACTTCAAAATCTCTTAGTCTTGCAGTCATTCGGAGGCCATTCTCACGTGCAGATTCAATTAGTCTCAAGCCGCAGACCTTTGGCTGACATCTGGCCTCCTGTTCCAACAGGGTGTTTAGCTGGTGTAGCGGTTTCTGCGAGTCAGTTGTCAGTACTTCTATCATCTATATATAGAACAAATTCCAGAGAGGAGTGTAAGAGTAGCCCATCCCAGTCTCCTTAGCACGAAGCGCTTTTTAAAATGCGCGTCTCTTCTCCCTCAGTGGGGAGAACGAACTTAATTTAATGTAAAGTGCTATTACTTTTCCCCTTCTACAAGTTGGGAAAAGGAAATCACATCTTAAAAAAATTGTGAGTTCCTAGAGGATAGGAACCATACCTTTAAAAAAATTACAAAACTTAAAGAAATACTTGTTCAAGTTGTTCACTGTCCATTGATAACCAGTAACAGACACTGTAACAGGATAGAAAACTGAAATCAGGTGGTATGTATTGTCATATATTAACAAAATGAACTGCTCCTTAATTCCTCACTGTAAAGTGGGGGAAAGGTTCATTACTTATCTTGTCGCCTTGCATGGATTAAAGGAAATCACCTGAAGAGCTTAGCACATAGGCAGGTGCTTAATAACCACTGGACAACTCTAATGAGCTTATTTCTACATCGGTAAAATCTGTCTTGCCGAATGGCTGGAAAGATCACACAAGATGATTCACTTGGAGGCCAGCACAGTACTTAGCACATGGTACTCCATAATAGTTAAGTTTCATCAGTGTGAGGAAAGGAAAATTACAGAGCGCCATGGGAGCACGTCGCGGGGCGGGGGCAAACCGGGTCTGCACGAGGAATCTTAAAATCCCACTAATGTAAGTGTGCATAACACATCTAAGTCGTGCATACACCGAAGGTCCCCCCTCGCGCCGATTTAAAGACAGGATGGCCGGGGGTCTTAGGGCTGCCTAGGCGAGGAAGCACTAATTTCAGTGGTCCAAGTCTCGCTCCGGGGACGGGGCTGGGAGTCGCGAAGACACTGGAGCGACCGACTCCGCCCCCCAGGCTTCGACTAGCCCGGGCTTGTGCCCTCACGCGCAGGAAGAGGGCGCGGGCGGACCCAGCCCCAACCGCGCTCCCCAGCCGCACGAGGGCGACCCCCAATCCCAGCTCACCTTGGCAGAGACTGCGGCTCCTCGGCGTGGCCACCCTCCCCGGGCCTGCTCTCACCTCGCCCCACGATATCCGATACGACAGGCGTAGGAGGCGAGGACACTCGGGGGCAGGAGGGGAGAGGCCCGGGGAGGGAGAACTGTCCGAGGTGGAGGTCTCCGCAGCGCCTCCGAGACTACACCGTCCTCCTGTCGCTGAGACCGAAGCGAAGGGGCTGCGCCTGACCTCTGGGGAGATACAGTATATTGGGGGGCGGGGCTTTCCCGCGAATAGGCATTTTCGCCGCTGATTGGTGTAGTTCTTTTGACTGATGGCCTCCACGTTCCAACGAAGGCTGGGTTGCGGAGGCAAGAAGCTCAGCCAATGAGCGCGCACTTCCCATTTTCCTGATTCCCAATCTCCGCCTCCTTGAGACCACGCCCTTGCTCCAAAACGTCTCTTATTGGAGGATTCTCACCGTACGTTCATTCGTTCATTCCAGCCGTGTACAGAACTGAAAACAGCCGGCCAACCCTTGCTCTGGGCAGGTCGTTCTGACACCAGCCAGATTTCCCGGTTGTCGTTCCAGAATGTACTGGGAGTTTTTGTTCTGTGTAGTTTACTGGTTACTCAGTGGTTCTGGTTCCTTTTTTTGTTAAAAATACAATGACGAGGTTTTTTTTAAAGTCAAGCTTTGATTTTTCACTGCATAGAGGGACAGGTGGTAGATGTTCTATGGTGTGGTTTATTAAATTCCAGTGGGTTCTCTCTATGAGATTTGCAGGTCCACTGATCCTTGTCTTGTTTGTGATTTTATTAAACACTGTGATGGAGTTGGACTATGTAATTTCTTGATCCTTTGCCAATTTGTGAATTCTTTTTTTTAAAACAAATCTAAATTTAAAAGTTGGTGTAGTGTTTTAAATGACTTGAAGTGAAAGATGTGTGGCAGACTGTTAAAAGCAGTACCATAGATACATAACTTAACTGAAAAGGTTAATATCTCAGTCACACAGATTGGTGACTTAGAAAACAGGGCTCAAGTGAGGGACTTTGGTCCCCCCCTCAAAGGAAATTTACCCAATGAGTATAAATTGACAATTGAGAGCACTTAAAACATTTTAATTAAAAATGCTTAGTGCCATTATGTGAGTTACAAATGTACCTATTTTGGCTCCTATTTCCCATTATTCCTAATTCCTAAAAAATGGTTTAGGAACCATAAAATCTTGCCATAAAATATGGGAAGGAAGAGCATGCTCGAGTTAATATTAACATTAATTGAACTTATGTGCTAATGGAGCACAAACCAGACTGGTTCCTGACCTTTGAGTGTGTATTCTTGTGGGTCACATAAATGTTGTGTTACTCAATTTTGTCGATGTAACCAAATACCTGAGAAACTCAAAGGAGGAAATGTTTCAAGTGGACCCTCGAGTTACAACTGGCCTGACATACCAACAACTTGGGTTATGACCAGAATTTTAATTTATGACCAAAGTCTTGAGTTATGACCTGAATGCCAGCCACTTGTGCTTCCAGATGGTCTCAGATACAGATTCAACCCTTAAAGAGTTCTGGAAGGCACATTACAACATCCTTTTCTGCACGGGGTTAGGAAATCTGGGCCAGTGTCTCTCTAAGGACACTGAGATCTGCCTGTATATGGGAGAGAGACTTTGAAAGGTGTGTAGAGGAGCCTGAGCCTTCCATTGACAAGTTACAACCAGCCCTTGGGAACAAGTTGAGCTCATAAGTCAAGGGTTCACTTTTATTTGGTCTCATGGTCAGCTGGCTCCATTTTTTCTTCTAGGCCTCAGTGAGGAAGAAATATGTTGGCAGAGGCTGTGGTGAAGGAAGGCTACTCAGCTCCTGGCAGCCAGGAAGCAGAGGGGGCGGAAAAGCCAGAGGGAGGAAGGGCCTGGTCAAGACACTGCATACCCTTCCATGCAGATCCTCAGTGACCTGCTTCTTCCAAGCAGGGCCACCTCCCAGGAGCCCATTCAGCTGATGATCTCACCGATGGATTAACTGCTTGATGGAGTCAGAGCCCCCTGATCCAACCGCTTCTCCCTTTGGCCATCAAGCTCTCCATAAACGAGTCTCTGGGAGACAGTTCATATTTAAACCTATATGTTCATAAATAAACATATTTAAACCTGTATGTTCATTTAAACCTATATGTTCATAAATAGACAGTTCATAAATAAACATATAGACTCTGGAACAAAAAATGAACTCATCTTCATTTCCAGAAATGATGGGACTTTTCCCAAGTTATTTAATCATAATGAATTTCTTTTCTCAAAAATAGGAAGTAAAAATATCTTACTCATAGAGGAACTGAGTGGATTGAATAATAGAAACCCTAAAAAAAAAAAGAGAGAGCCACGTTCTCAGAACACATTAAATGACTTGACACATCGTAGCCTACATTACTAACTTCCTAACATTTGTGTGTGTTTTCTCTGTTGCCAGACTTGGTCTTCTATTCTCAACCTAGAGGAATCAAGGTATTAGGGTTATTTAGCATTAATTTAAACATCTGAATGGGATATATTGATAGCTATACCTTACATGCGATTTTTTTACTTGAGAGCTTTTACAGTCTATGTAAAAAAATTGTTTTGCTAAGTGTGGTGGTCACGCCTATAATCCCAGCTCTTGAGAGGCTGAGGCCAGAGGATTGCTGTGAGTTTGAGGCCAGCATGAGCTCCATAGTGAGTTTAAGGCCAGCCTGAACTACATACTGAGGCCCTGTCTCAAAAAGAAAATTTTTTTTTTCTTTCAGATTAGGATTTTGTTTTATTAAAAATCACAAATTCCTTACATGAAAAATTGCTTCACTAGCCCTGAAGGAACAGTAATTAAACATAAATCAATTCAAATGGAACATCTGTTACCTTTTCTCCCTCCCCTTCCTGTGCTATTTTAATTCTATAATATTAGATACAGGCCACAATTTGAATAATTTAAAACACCTAATTAGAAAACTGAAAATGTAACAATGTCCCGCTCTTACAAAAAAAAAAAAAAAGAAAATAAATCCTTCAACAAGTATGATTTGATTTCTTTTTTTTTTTTGAGATAGGGTCCTGCTATGCAGTTGAGATTGGCTTTGAACCCACTATGGAACCCAGGCTGGCTTCAAACTCAATGATCCTCCTGCCTCAGCCTCCCAAGTGCTGGGATTATAGGCACGCGCCACTGCACATGGCTATGATTTTATTTTTAAAGAACTGTGCATTTAGCAGTGAGTTCCTAGAGGGAATTTTTCAAATGATTAACTTGTATTTTCTAGGCTCAACAGTACGGTAAACTCCTCTCTTCCTACTTTCTTCTCCATAACTAGGTAAGTGTGAAAATACACAATGCTCAGCTTAATGGCCTTGAGGCTGAGCAAGAATCCAGAGAAGATATCATCATATTCTCTTCAATGTCGCCTGTATAAGTGCTTTTGAACAACATTTTTTTGTTAAACAAGCAGGTATAATAATGGTGGTGTCACATACTGCTGAGATTCATAGGGAAATTCATAACTGGTTCTGTTTCCACTGTGGGGCTGGCAGAGGCTTGCCCTTTCCTCCTGCACAGTGTACAAGCATGTCATCCCCTGTTCTTTTTTTTTTTTTTTTTGGTACCAGGAAATGAACTCATGACCTCAGGCTTGCCAGGCAAGCACTTATGCCGCTGAGCTATATCCCCGGCCCCATCCTCTCTTCTGACTCCCTGACAAATGTCCAAAATTATTGGATGTAGCTTGTCCTACTGTGATGAAGACTAAGGAAGTATGGATTAAGAAAAAAAAAAAAGCTCAGAGCCAGGTGTGGTGGAGCATCCCTGTAGTCCCAGCACTTGGGAGGCTGAGGCAGGAGGACCATTGCAAGTTCGAGATCAGCCTGGGCTACAAAGTGAGCTCAAAGCCAGCTCGAACTGCATCGCGAGACCTTGTCCCAGAAAGACAAAATGCTCATGTGAGTCCTGTCCCCCAATTCCAGATCCTTCCTGGAAGTGCTCACAGCCTCCGCCACCTCTCTAGCTGTGCTATAGTAAAGCTACTCTGCTTCTTGATTTGAAGATAAATTGTTTGCAGGGGCTTCTTTGCTTGTTTATTCAAAATTCGCTTACCTTTCCCTTTGCGCTGTACTGAAGTAAGGCCCTTCACACGTCAGGATCTTTGTTTCCAGACTGACAGGAAACTGAACTGGTGCAGACCTCTCTGCTTCAGTTCTACTTTGTTTATCTTTTTAGCCTTTTAACTCTTCTTCCCTCTTCTGATTTCACCTTTACGCTTCTCTCTCCTCAACTCAACCTAATAATCAGCAGTTCCTAAGGTGATTGTTTTCCCACTGCTTCATGCATTCGTTGTGGGTCAAAGCCTCTCTCCAGCTCTCGGCTTCTGCTGCTGGTAGCGGTGCGGAGCCCCCTTCCTCCACTGCAAGGGCGGCTGGGTGAGTGTGGAGGAAAACCTTATAAGTTAGGGTAATGTATTCTATATCACAGTTTGTCTCCAAACAAACCAAACAAAAATTTTCAGTAAAACAAGTGACTAACTGTGACTACGGGTTGTGCAGAGGTATGCACTGTATGCCAGAGGAATGCATGAAGGCTTCCACTAAGAAAGGGCTACAGGTGGGTGTCAAGGGAGGAAATTCTTGCAGAAGACACCCAAGCTGCTGTGATTTCTGATTTGAGTCTTGAAAGATTTAGCTAAGTGAAGAGGCCAGCACAAAGGGCCTTCTAGACAAAAGCAACAGTATGTACAAAGTCACAAAGAAAGGAGAGACTAAACTGATTTCCTCCAGTGGAATATAGAGTCTTCTCTCTAAAGTGTGGAGGCTGTTAAGAGGGGTGGTTTAGCAAGGAGACTGGAGGGAGAAGCGGGTGTTCATCCCAAGGGCTCATGTATACCACGTGCATCATCCATAGAATTTTGGACTTTATTCACGTAGATTTTGAGGAGCCCACCATGGGATTAAAAGTGAATGCTACCGTGAGTATGTATTTAAACTGACCACTTGACAACAAGGTGAAGGTGGAAGGGAATGATCTGGGAACGGATCAGGTAGGGAAGTTAGCAAGACATGGCCTCACACAAGAAACAGGCGAGAAGATTAGATGGGGCGGGTGGGAGTGAGGATGGTGGGAAAGAGACGGAGCCAGGGGCCACAGGAGACAAAGTGGATGGACTGTTGTCCCTGATCAGATTTAGGGCATCAGAAAGGAGAAGGACTGGGGGATAAGATCCAAGCTTCTGGTTTTAAGAAAAAGGACAAGTGAGGTTCTTTTTATGTATGTATTACAATACAGAAAAAAGACCAGCTTTGCCAGGGAATGGCCCTAGCTCAAGATGCCAGAGGCACATCAAGGCAGAGATGTTCAAGGGCAGTGAGAGAAACATTCACTGCCACAGGTAGGTTTGGGACTCAGAAGAACACAGGAGGGGGATTTGAATCACGGAAATAGAACAGGGAGAATTGAAAGTGTTAGGTCTGAAGAGAATCTAGGGAGGTGGAGAGTCTAAAAGCAGAAGACAGTGACGGAAGAAGGGCATCAAAAGAGAGCATCTTACAGAAAGCAGGAGAAAATATTTCAGGACAGAGCAAGCACAGCATCTGATGCTGCTGAGAGGATGAAGTCAAGTACAAACAAGATAGAGAAAAAATGAACCAAGATATATGAACCACATTTGCAAGGAACTTGACTGAAGGAGGTAGAGGTAATAGCAAGAGGGCAGGCATGGCATGAAGAGACATACTGCTTTGCAAAGATGAGGTAGACCTGTGTCTGTTTACGTGATGTCAGGAAAGTGGCAGCAGGAAAAAAGAAGTATCTGACTATTGGAAGAACCTGGGGCCTCATGTGACGTTAGTCAATTAAATTGACATTAGTGAGCTGACACTCTGGTAAGCTGTATTGTGATAAAAGCTCCTAGTCAACACTCAAAGTCTACAATAGAAGCAAATAACACAGAGGACAGAAATTCTAGGTACTTGGCATATTGAAATTCTCTGGTTAGACCTTAAAAAAAATCACTAATTGCTTTATAAATGTTCACATTTCCTGTACTATTTTGTATGCAAAGTACCCACTTTCAAATTATTCAAAGGATTCTTCTAGATTTAAAAAGTTTTCACATGAAAAGAGAGCACTTATACAATGTTTTTTGGAACGCAAATTAGCTTAGTCATTATGAAAAACATTATGGAGTTTCTTTGAAAGATTAAAAATAGATTTTCCATATGATCCCACTACTGGGTATATATTCAAAGGAAATGAAATCAGCATGTTGAAGAGACATTTACATTCCTATGTTTGCCACACCATTATTCACAATAACCAAAAAAATGGATTCCACCTTAGAGTCCATCCACAGATAAATGAATAAAGAAAATGCAGCATGTATATACAGTTGGATATTATTCAGCCATATAAAGGATAAAATCTTGTCATTTGTAAGAACATGCATAGAACCAGTGGTCATTGTCTTAAGTGAAATAAGCCAGGAACAAAAAACAAAATACTGCAGAATCTCAGTTGTATGTGAAATATAAAAATTTGGTTTCACTGGGTGTTGTGTTGCACACCTGTAATCCCAGCACTCGGGAAGCTGAGGCAGGAATATCATTGTGAGTTCAAGACCAGTCTGGACTACAAAGTGAGCTCAACTTCAGCCTGAACTGCATAGTGAGACTCTATCTCAAAAAGACAAAAAACAAAAAAACAAAAAAACAAAAACAATTGATCTCACAGAAGAGGATGGCAATTGTCGAGGAGAAAGAGTGGTGGAAAAATTTTGGTCAAAGGAGACTAAGTGGCAGATTTATAGACGTTCTGGTGTGCTCTTGCACAGTACAGTGACAACAAATAATGATAAAGATGATGTGTCTTCATTAGTACATGTTTAGAACACATAATTACTACATTCGTGGTAGAGAATTGGTACATGTACATAATACATATTAATTATATTTTATCCCGTTCCCTTCTCTTCCCCTCCCCTGGCTTCATCTCTTGGTCCCTTTCTCATTTGCAGGCAATCTATCTTCCTATTTCCTATTAACCACGTATTTTTGTTCTGATCTTTGATTTAGCTGCACTTTGGATTTCTCATATAAGCCGTGTGATACCTGGGTTTACGTGTCTTGTTTGTTTCACTGAATATTACAGGGTCAAGGCACAGCCATTCCATACAAATGATTCCAACTCACCTTTCTTTTCAGCAGAGTACTCAGCTGTGTATAAACATCACATTTTCTATATCTGTTCATCTGTTGATGACCTACAGTCCACTTCTCAGACTTAGCTATCACCAGTGAGTTGTGCTGCTATAAACTTGGAAATGCATATATCCATGTAATAGACTGCCTTTAACTCTTTCAGCAAGATACCTACTAGTAGGGGAATAGCTGGGTTGAATGAAATTTCTGTTTTTAGTTTTTGAAGAATCTTAGTACTGAGATCTATAGTGGTTATACTAGTTTACACTTTTACCAACAACGTAGAAATGTTCCTTTTCACCACAGTCCTGACAACACTTGTTATTATCTGATTTCTTGATGATATCCATTCTTTCTGGAGTAAGATGGACTCACTCTCTTGTTTTAATTTGTTTCTCTCTGAGGACCAGTGATATTCACAATTTTTTAAATGTATTTATTGGCTGCATGCAGTTTTTCTCAGAAGTGTCTATTCATTTCAGTTGCCCATTTTTTGCTTTTGCCTTTTATTTGTAGAGTCTAATGTTTTTGAGTTTCTTATATATTCCAGATATTAGTCTTCTTTTCAGGTAGAGCTGGCAAATTTTTTCCCATTCTGTAGGTTGGCTTGTTATCCTATTTGTTGTTTCCTTTGCTGTAAAGAATATTTTAAAATTTTATGTAATCCCATTTGTTAATTCTTGATGTTATTTCTTATGCAATTGATGTTCTCTTTAGAAAGTTCTTGCCTACATTGATGACTTTAAGAGTTTTACCTGTTTTATCTTCCAGTGGGTTGTTTCTGTGTTAATATCTACAGCTTCGATCCTAGCTGACTTTAGTTTAGTGCATGGTGGGAGATATGGGTCTAGTTTCAATCTTCTGCATATGGATAGCCAGTTTTCCCATAACCATTTGTTGAGGAGGCAGTCTTCTTTCCAGTGCATATTTTTGGCCCCTTTATCAAAGATCAGGTGGCTGACTGTGCCTGGAGTTGTTATTACAGCCTCTGTTGTGTTTCATCAATCCATATGTCTGTTTTTGTGCCAGCACCATCCTGTTTTTAATCTCTGTAGCTTGGTATTATAACTTCAGGTAAGGATTATGATTCCTCTTGCTTTGCTCTTGTTGCCCAAGATTACATTTGCTATTCTGGGTCTCTTCTGATTTCCTATAAATTCTGGGATTGTTTTCTCTAGTTTTGTGAGGAATGTTGTTAGGATTAGGATTACATGAAAACAGCGTATTGGTTTTGGAAGTATGGCCATGTTGACGATGCTGTTGCTACCTATCCAGTAACAGGGATGTCTTTCCAATTTCTGATATCCTCTTTGACCTCCTTTTTCAGGTACTATAGTTTACATTTTAGAGGACTTTTACTTCCCAAGTTAAGTTAACTCCTAAGCATTTAATTTTTCTTGGTACTATTGTAAAAAGTATTGTTTTTCTAACTTCTACCTCAGTGGGTAAATTATTGGTGTATAGGAATACTACTGAGTTTTTGTTTTGATTTTTTTCTTTCTTTTTTTTTTTTTGTCTTTTTGAGACAGGGTCTCACTGTGTAGTTCAGGCTGGCCTTGAGCTCACTTTATAGCCTAGGCTGCTCTCGAACTTGAGAGAATCCTCCTGCCTCAGCCTCCTGAGTGCTGGGATTGCAGGTGTGCACCACCACGCCTGGCCTTTGTGTTGATTTTGTATTCTGGTACATTGTTGAATTTGGATATTAATTCTAGGAATCTGCCAGTGGAATATTGGGTCTTCTGCCTAAGAATCATACCATATGCAAATAGTGGTAATTTGACTTATTCCTTTCTTAGTTTAGTTCCTCAATTGATGCTTGTAAATTGATACTTGTTCCTGAGTTGATGCGTGTACCTGCCATAGTGAGTAGCTTTATTGGTAGTATTTAGCACCATTAGGAAATGACTACTTCTCAGAGGTACCTTCCAAGTATAGCTGGCTCGTGGGACCCTAGTCTGTTGGAAGATCCTACCTGTTCAGTTTATTGGGGATGAGAAGTTGCTGTATACTTGGCCTAGCCTCTGGTTCTTTGGCACTGGCCTATAGTATTTTCTACGACCCTTAGGCAATCTCAATCTTGGAATACTTGGAAGAACAAATTGGCAGAACAATTATGTTACTTTGGCTAAAGTGGTACAATTAACAGTAACAATTACATCAAACACAGCCTAGAAAATGACAAACTGAGGTAACTATTAATTTGCCACCTTTAACCATATGAACTAGATTTGTGGTTATGCAACAAAATCTAAAATGAACCAGAAAATTGTATGCAGTAAATAAGCCTTCAATATGTCAATTTTACTCTCAGGGGAGAAAATTTCAAGGGGGCAAATATAGAGAAATAGAAGAAACGGAAGAGATTAGAAGCAATGCTGGAGGACAAATGCGGATCATGAAAACTTTGGGAAACTGATGCAAAAGACAGGAGGAAAATAGAGAAGGAAGAAATAAAGACAAGAAGAGAACAACAACAACAAACTAGAAACCCTGTTCACACACATATAAAAACAAGAACAAGCAATGAAGAAAAAGCAAAATTCAAAAAAAAGAAAAAAAAGAAAAAGAAAAATATCCACTTCAGGGTGTATCTCTACTGTGACTGGTGGATGGTGTGGCCAGAGTCTAGATCTGTGTTCATTTATCTCAGCAAGCCAGCAGTACTTTTACGGTGGGGTAGTGGATAATCCTAGCGAGCCTGCACCTTTATTTCCAGTGAAGATCAGGCTGGTTTCTGGCCATCAGGCTGGAATCAGACCTGTTCAGCCTGCAGCAGTGTGTGTGCCTCCTGTGGGCTTGAACTCAGCTGGGAGTCACTAGATGGGGTCCAGAAGTTGCTCTGAGTTTTGAGCTAAGTTAGTCCCTCTCCAATATGACTTCTCGCTAATTGCACTCTCCTTCAGGTCATCTGAACCAGAATTACTCAACAACCACTGAAGCTGGTTGTTTGCACTGCTCTTTTCCACTGGCGGGTTTCTCTGTGGAGGCGTCTGGCGTGGCCACAAGTCACGGTGCATGTGAAGCCTCCAGCCATCCCTCCATGCTGTGAGTCCAGGCTGAGGCAGAAAGCACCACTTGCTACTTCTTTCTCCTTTTCTAAAGGTTTTCTCTTTTCTCTCCCCTTGGGCTTCACTTCTTGCTTCAGATCCTTCCTAGGTCCTGGGGACCCCCTTCCACCCTTCTTCTCTTCCTGAGATTGCTATATTGAAGTGTTGGAACACCGAATCCTGGAGGGTCTCTTTCTTTGCTGCTCGTCATTCTATCATATTCCTGAAAGTCCTGACTTCTTCCTTTCTTACAGGAAGAATACATATCTTTTAGTTTTTCACTTGCCTGTTATGTTTTGATCACTATATTGAACAGGAGTAGTGATAGTGGATATCCTTGTCTTGTTCCTGATTTTAGAAGGAAAGTTTCAGCTTTTCTCCATCTAATATGATAGTGGCTGTTGGTTTGTCATAAATATCTTTTATCAGATTGAGATATGGTCTTGACTTATAGTTTCTGTGTGCTATAATCAGTCATTATTCAGGTATGATTTTGATTCTTTTGTGTTTATTTAAGTAGGTTTCATGGGCTAGTATGTGATCCATTTTGGAGAAAATTCTGTGTGCTCTTGAGAATTATGTGCTGCTGTGTTAGTAGAGTACTCTGTAAACATTTATTTTTTAATTTTTATTTTGAAGATAAAAGAACAAAAACATTAACAAACACACAGACATAAACAAAACAACACAAAAGCAATAAAAGCAATACAGGCTTTCAGACAAGGTGATAATAAATTAACAATGGTTGTTGTATTACATGTTATTTTCAAATTGGTTACTCAGACAAATACAGGCATGTAAGACTGATCAAATAATTAAACATTAACTGCTCCTCTCCATAAAGCAATAGAAATTAGTAGTACAATTATCTTAGCTATCTTTTGTGTACATACATACATATTTTCCCCTTCTTTCTTTCTTCTCCTTTTTCTTCATCCCAGTTGTTCTTTCCTTTTGAGCAGTTTATTATTTAATAAGTCCCTTGTTCGAAGGTGTAATTCAGCTCTGGTATTTCTTTTTTAGTTTTTGTTTAATCTATCTGTGAGAGTTATTCTTTTCACCCAGTATGGTTGTGTTCATATTTATCTTTTATATGCAGTAGAGTTCATTTCATGAATTTATTTATTTATTTATTTATTTATTTTTGGCGGTACTGGGGATCAAACTCAGGACCCTTGCGCTTGCTAGGCAGGCGCTTATTCCACTGAGCTATATCCCCAGCCCCATTTCATGAATTTAGATGCCCTTATATTTGGTGTATTTATAATTGTTATCTCTTCCTGTTAGATTCTTTCCTTAACTAATGTGTAGTGACTTTCTTTCCTCTTCTGATAAGTTTTTGCTTGAAGTTTACTTTGCAAATATAATTGCTTTCAGTGCCCTAGTGCATAGAATGTGGTTTTCCATTTTTTGGTTTTCAGGCTCTGAATTTTTGGAGTTAGACAAGTCTCTTGAAAGCAACAGATCATTCAGTTCTGTTTTTTTATCCAGTCTGCCAATTTGTGTCTGTTCACTGAAGAGTTGAAGCCCATCACATTGAAAGTTATTACTGAGTGGTATCACCGCATGGTTGTCACTCCATTATCTTGCCATTGTGGACTCCTCCATTTTTTCTCCTTGTTAACTATCCACCCTGCTTCATGTATTCATTCATCTGTCTTTTCGGCTTAGTTTCCTTTGTTGCCTCTGTTATTCTTGAGGTTTTTTTTTTTTTTTGTAATACAGGTGTGTTGTTCATATCTCTTAAGGTGTGCTTTATTGTGGGATTTCGTTATTGCCTATCAATCCTGAAAGACAGTTTTGCAGGATACAGTGTTCTGGGATGCGACTGTTTTCCTTTAGGGCTTGAAACGCTTCACTCCAAACTCTACTCACTTTAACAGTTTGTGTTGAAAGTCTGCTGTAACACTAGTGAAAAATCATAAGTGATTTTTCTTTTTGCTGTTTTCTGACAGCTTTTCATCTTTTTTGTGTATGCTGAACTTCTGGGATTTTGACTGTGATGTGTCACAAGCACTTGCTTTTTTATAGTATTTATTTGGCATTCTGTCAACCTCACTTACATGTATGCTGAGTCCTTTCCTTTTACTTGAAGTTTCTGCTTTGTCCTGTTTTTTTTTTTTTAAAGGATAAGATACATTTTTTCCTTTAAAGTTCCAGGTGACTTCTCAGTGTCAATAATGAGTCCTGTTTTTCATACTTTCTGTGGGTGCATTCAGGTTCAGTTGTTCAGTGTAACACGGAAGGCATGTGAAATGCCTCAAACCCTCAAATCCTCCACTAACTCTTCTGTTAGTGGGTACCGTACTGTTAAAGGTAGAATATCTTTCTGTAGTGGTTACTGCTGAGTGTTCTGTAGTTAATCTTTAGTTAACCACAATAACACATGCCAGTAGGTATTCCAGTAAGCTGACATTTATATCCACACGGGGATTACAGCTGAGATAGAAAAATATTCCTTTTATTCAGTTTGAAGAGACCTCAGTTATTAACATGCCATACTACCTTCCTGAAAATGTAAAATGAAATAATACTTTTAAAAAATTAATTATGTTTGTTGCTACAATTTAGATACACATAATGATCACATTCATTACAGGGAATTTGTACCTGTACAGTTTTTTCTCATTAGTGTACCTACCCTTCCTTCACCCCCCCATACCTTCCCCTCCTTATTCACCAAACCTTCTTTCCAGTTTTTCCTTGTTTTCTCATCATGTTTTTCTTTTCCCTTCCTTTCCCTCTGCACTTCCCATTTGAACATTTTCTTCCTATTTCATAATATTGAGTATACATTTTGGTCCCTATTTATGCTTTTGGTTTCTCATACCAGAGAAAAAATGCAATATTTACATGTGTGTCTGGGTTATGATTTGGGGTTTATTTTTCAAGGGGGAACAATATATAATACAGGACACATATTTTATATGATTATTTATAATAATCACCCAAAGAATGATATACAAGAGAGTGCAGGAAATCTGTCCACACATTAAGATCACGGAAATGAGCTGAGGGCCTGGATCCCAGGATAATGTCCTGCATGAGTCCAGCTTAAGACCTAGAGCTCATAACAATGCCTCCCACGAGTCCCAGTGCCCATAATAATATCTCATGCAGGCCTGTTTCATGAATCTGTTCTGCGAAGGTCCAAGGGTCAGTGGAGGAATCTAGGAAGTCCATGCCAGTGGGATGAAGGATTTGTGCTAGCAGGCTGAGAGATCTGCACTGGAGCTAGAAAGCGACGCTCAGAAGAACCAGAGCTCCCCCAAAAGGTACCACAGCCATCAGCAACAGTGAGGTCCCAAGCTCCTCTGATGATCAAGATGGCTGAGTCCCCATCAGTGAGACCAACACAGCAAGCTTCTCCTGGAGACCGGCAGTGCACCATCTTCCCCTCTGGAGCCAGGAAGCGATGCTCAAAGTGAGGGCCAAAGCTCCCCCAAAGGGAACCACAGCCATTCTCAGTGCCAACGAGGTCCCGAGCTCCTTGGAGGATGAAAACAGGCAATTCGTCAGGAAAGCCAGCATGCCGAGTTCCTCCAATAGACCCAACAACTCCTTACAGCTTCTACCGCTCCCAACAGCCTTTCCCTGCTCCCAACAGCCTTTCCCTGCTCCCAACAGCCTCTTTAGTTCCCAAAAGCCTCCCTTCCTCTTCTCCAGGTCTGCCTCTTATGCTGCTGGCAATAGTCCTCAGGTGGGCCTCCCACATCCAGCACCATGCTTACTCAGTTCAGCTGGGTGTTATAAGTTGACCACCAGTTGTCAATCTACCACAACCCACCCCTGGTCAACTTGATAACCATAACATTTCCTTAATCCATAGTCTCTTATTGGCAGATTTGCGAAAATTAACATGTCTTGGTCAATCCACGTTTCCATTAATATAACAGTTACGTATATATAATTCTCTTTTATTTTTTGGTACTCATTCCTGCACCAAAAACAAAATATTTAAAGGGTAACCAAAATTCAAGGTTGAAAGACAATACTTTGATTAATTAACCTGATTACAAACATATATCTAAAACAACATAAAAACATATAAAAGAACTATTACAATCACAGTCCTTACTTCCCATTAATTTTTACAATGTATGGCAAGGCTAAAAAATAGAGATCTTCTGCAGTTCAAATACACTCTTATCTTCAGGTGGAAAGCTTCAGTTCATTTGTTCATTGTCCTATTCTTAACAACAATGTTGTCCTCTATTTCATCCTTGCAAACCAAAGCTCAAATAGAGCCATCCCTCTAGCCAAATATTTCATATCATTCTACTGCCTTTTTGCACTTAATTTTAAACATAGATCTGACCAATACTCTCAACAGTAAATATACTATCATCCCAACAATAGACTATGTTGAAATTTTGTTTCTCCAACCAGGCAATATCTCTAAACACAAACAAAATGCAGACCAACTTCTGCCAAAGCACAAAATATTATTTGGAATCCAGCAACCAATGCAGTCCTCAATTGAAGCGTCCTCTGAGCTTCATCTTAACTGGTAGCATTTCCATGAGTACTCTGATTTTCCAGGCTCCAATCAGAGTTTCCAACATAGCTTGCAGAATACAAGGACTGCTTCCTTGGCTAATCTCTCAAAACATCTCCAGATTAAATCCAAACGTTCTTAAAGTCACATGGCCAGACAACATCACAATGGTGTCAAGACTGCATGATGATTTTGGTGGACATGCATACACAAACCATAACAGTCTGATTTATTTCACTGAAGAATAAATCCTGATGGTGCATCCATTTAGGCAGAAATGTCTTGAGCTTACACTTCTTTATGGCAGAGTAGCACTCCATTACATTAAAAAAAAAAAAAAACTTTAGCCATCAATTATTGGGCATTTGGGATGTTTCCAGGATTTAGCTATTACAAACTGCATTGCTATAAACATGGGTATACATATATAGCTGTGGTATGATGCTTTTAATTCTTTCAGGAAGATACCAAGAAGAGGACTACCTGAGTCAAATGCGACCTCTAGTCCTACTTCTTTGCAGTATCTCCACAATGATTTCCACAGCAGTTGCACCTGTATACACTACAACCAGCACTGGAGATGCATTTCTTTTTAAAAATTTTAAATTTATTTTATTTTTAATTTGAAAAATAAAAAAAGAAAACATTAACAAACAGACATCCATTTACAAAATAGCATAAGAACAATAAAAAGAATACAAAGTTACAGACAAAATGCTAGGAAATTAAAAATGGTTGTTGTACTATATATTGATATCTTCAAAGTGGTTTCTCAGGAAAACAAATAGAGACATTCAATAATGATCAAACAAGTAATCATTAACTGTTCTTTTCAGTAAAGCAATAGAAGACAGTAGTACAACTGTTAGCTATCCTGTATGTATGTATGTATGTATGTATATATATATATATATATACACATGCATAATTTCCCATTCTTTCCCTTCTCCTTTCCCACACACTAGTTGCCCATTACTTTTGAGCATTTTCATTTCACAATGGCATGCCTTTTTCTCCACAGCTCCTCCATAATTTGTTATTGGTTGATTTCTTGATAATCACCATTCCTTCTGGGGTGAAATGGCATCTCAGTGTTTTAATTTCATCTCTCCAATGACCAGTGATGTTGAACATTTTTTCTTATATTTATTTACTGTTTGTACTTCTTCATCTGAGAAGTGTGTAAGCATCCCAAATGCTCATTTTTCAATTGGGTCTTTAAATTTGATAGTCTGATTCTTTTCAGTTCTTTATATATTCTATAATTAGTTCTATGTCTGAGAACAGCAGGGAAAAAAATTTCCCCACACTGAATTTTCTCTTCATTCTGTTGATGGGTTCTTTTACTGTGCAAAAGCTTTTTAATAAGATGAGATCAGAATTGTTGATTCTTTGTGATAGTTCTTGTGTGATTGGGGTTCGTTCAGAAAGACTTTGCCTACATCACTGCTCTCAAGAGTTCTACCTACTCTATCTTCCAGCAGATTTAGTGTTTCTGTTTTAATATTTAGATCTTTGATCCATTTCAAGTTTGTTTCAGCTCATAGAGAAAGACATGGGTCTACTTTTAATGTTAGGCATGAGAAAACCCAGTTTTTCCAGCACTACTTATTAAAAAAGCTTTCTTCCAGTGAAAGTTTTTTGCACCTTTGTAAAACATAAAATGACTAAGTATGCCTGGAGTCGTTTCTGCATCTCTAGTCTGTTCCACTGATCATTGGATCTATTTTTTGCCAGTACCATGCTGTTTGTGTTATAGTAGCTTTGTAGCATGTTTTCAAGTCAGGGATTCTGATGCTCCCTACCTTGCTTTGTTGCTCAGAATTCCTTTTGCTATTCTAGGTCTCTTCTGCATCCAAATGAATTTTAGGGTTCTTTTCTCTAAGTTTGTTAGGTATGCTAATAATATTTTGATCAGGATTGCATTAAAACTGTATAACAGTTATAACTGTATAACTGTATTAACATTTTCACAATGTTAATTCTTCCTCTCTATGAGCAAGGGATAACTTTCCATTTTCTGATGTCCTTTACAATATCCTTTTTCAGAGTATTGTAATTTTCAATGTATAGATCTTTTACTTCCTTTGTTAGATTGATACCTACATATTTCATTTTTTGAATGTTATTGTGAAGGGTGTGCTTTCCATACTTTCTTTCTCAGTGAATTTGTTATTCATGTAAAGGAAAGCTATTGACTTTTCAATGCTGACTTTGTATCCAGCTATACTACTGAATTTGCTTATTAAATCTAGAAGTCTTTTGGCAGAGGTTTTGGTGTGTTCTATGTGCAGTATCATGTCATCCACAAATAATGATAATTTAACTTCTTCCTTTCCTATTGTTATTCCTTTTACTTCTTTCTCTTGTCTAATTCTTCTGGTTAATGTTTCCAAAACCATATTGAATAGGAGTGGTGACAGTTGAAATCTTTGCCTTGTTTCTTATTTTAGAGTAAAAGCTTTCATTTTTTGTCCATTTAGTATGATGTTGTCTGTTGGTTTGTCATAGATGGCTTTTATCAGATTTAATTAAATACCATCAGTTCCAGTTTTCTGTAGGTTTTAATATGAATGAGTTTTGGACTTTGTCAAAAGCTTTTTCTGCACCTATTGAGATGATCAAATCGTTTTTGTCCTTGGCTCTGTTAATATGATGTGTTACACTTACTGATTTGTGTATGTTGAACCATTCCTGCATCTCTGAGATGAATCCTACTTGGTGATGGTGTATAATCTTCTTGATGATTTGCTGCATTCTGTTTGCTAGTATTTTATTGAGGGTTTTTGCATCTGTGATTATTAGGGATATTGACTTGTAAGTCTCTGTTTTGGTTGGGTCATTTCCTTTGTTTTTTGTATCAGTGCAATACTTGCCTCCATGAATGAGTTACGGAGGATTATTTCCCTTTCAATTTCCTTGAAGAGTTTGAGGAGAGTTGGCATTAAGTCATCTCTCAATTTCTTATAGAACATAGCAATGAATCCATCATGACCTCTGCTTTTCTTTGTTGATAAGTTTTTAATTATATTTTCAATATCATTAACTGATACTGGGTTTTCAGAATTTTTATATCTTCTTGAATTAGCTCTGGTAATTCATATGTATCTAGGAATCTGTCCACTTCTGTGCTTTCCATCTTACACATGTAAAGATTTTTGAATTAAGTATCGATAATCTGAATTTCCATAGGATCTGTAGTGATTCCACTCTTTTCATTTCTCATTATATGAGTTGAAGTTTTTTCTTTCCTTTCTTTGACAAAGTTGATTAGGGGTTTATCAATCTTTTTTATTCTAAGAACCAACGCTTTGATGCATTTGTAGTGTTTTCTTCATCTCAGTTGTGTTAATTTCTGCCCGGGTCTTTGTAATTTCGTCCCTTCTTTGGGCTTTGGACTTGACTTGCTCCTCTTTTTCTAGAAGCTTGAGGTGCAGCATTAGGTTCTTTATTTGTGTTCATTCTGTTTTCCTGACATGAGACTTTACTGCTGTAATTTTCCCTCTTAGACTGTTTTCTTTGTGTCTGACAGATCTGGTAAGTTTTATTCATATTTTTGTTTGATTGTAGATATTATTTAATTTCTTCTTTAATTTCATGTGTAATCCATTGGTTGTTCAGGAATGCATTATTTAAATTCCATGTGTTTATGGAGTTTTTGTTTCTTTTGCCATTAATTTCCAATTTCATTGATTATGCATAACATGCATGGGATAATTTCACTCCCTTTGCATTTACTTAAGCACGTTCTGTGGGCTAGTGTATGAGCTACTTTTTTTGTCTAAGACCTGATCTTCTTATGCAGGTCAGGCTATCCTTGCTCACTTTGTAGCCCAGGCTGGTCTCAAACTTGCAATGATCCTCCTGCCTCAGCCTCTCAAGTGGTGGCATTACAGGTATGTGCCACCACACCCAGCTTTATATGATCTATTTTAGAGAATGCTCTGTGTGCATCTGAGAGGAATGAGTATTCTGATGCTGTCGGGTGGAATACTCTGTCAACGTCTACTAAGTCCATTTGTTCACAGGTTTGACTCAGTTGTTATACCTTTCTCTGCAGATTTTCTGGACGTGAAAAACACATTAATTTACCTGCTTAATTAGCAGACACTATACATTAAACTGAAGACAGAGACCTACACAAAAATATATCATTATATTAACTCAATATTTCATAGTAAAGAATATACATACATAGTTCAGATATTTATATTTACTGAAAAACACAGAATAAATACACTTTAGGATATCTCCATCTGGCAGTATTTTCCAGTATTTTCTGGAAAGGTTATGAAATATTAACAAAAATTTTCATGTTATTTCTACAAGTCCCCACTACATAAGTAATTTGTATGAGTTTTAAAAATATGTACATAGGGTTTCTCTCAGTGTGACTTCTTTTATGTATTTTATGAAAACTGTGTACAGAAAGGTTTCCCACGTTGCTATCATAGGCTATCTCCCCATTGTGACTATGTTCATGTAGTTTGTACTGTGTTCAATGAAGGCTTACTCATATTGCTTACATACATATAATTTCTTTTATTTAATTTAATTTCTATTTCTATTTATTTATTTATTTATCAAACTGAGAATCAAACTCAGAATCTCGTGCTTGCCAGGCAGGCACTTATGCCACTGAGCTATATCCCCAGCCCACATATGATTTCTTAACAGTGTGGGTTCTTGTGGGTTCTTCTGTGTCTATGAAATGAGGACTTGGTAGCAAATCTTTTTCCACAGTGCTTACATACAAAGGGTTTGTCAGCTGTGTGGGTGCTTTCGTGTATCTGACAAGTTTTGTGTGCAGTGAACGCTTTTCACATTGTTTACATATATAAAGTTTCTCCCTTGTGTGACTTTTTTCATGTATTTTACAGCTCTGAGTAATGAGTGCTTTCCCACATTGCTTGTACAGATAAGGTTTCTCCCCACTGGGATTTCTTTCATGTATTTTATAAAACCTATGTGTGTACTGAATGCTTTCCCACATTGTTTGCATACATAAGGTTTCTCTCCACAATGACTTCTTTCACGTATTTGACAATACCTGTGTGTAGTTATTTGTGACAGTATTTGTGTGTAGTGAATGCTTTACTATATTGTTTACATACAAAAGTTTCTTCCCCATATGACTTCTTTCATGTGTTCTACAATATCTTTGTGTAGTGAATGCTTTCCCACATTGCTTACATACATAGGGTTTCTCCCCAGTGTGAATTCTTTTATCTTTGTGAATATTATTCTGAGTTAATACTTTCACACATTCCTTAGATACAGAGGGTGTCTCTCCAGCATGTCTTCTTTCCTGTACTTAAATACAGTATGAAGAAATAAAACTTTTCCCATATTGTTTGCATACATATGGATTTCCACCATTGTGATTTCTTTCATGGATTTGGATAGCACTGGGAGTGCTAGAGGCTTTCATATTTTTCTCACCTAAATAGGTCTTCCCTGCAAGGTGAGTTTTCTCACTAAGATCAGAGTAGGTTTTCCTACATTCCTACAGGCTTTTTTCCAGTCTTTGTCCTTGAGTGCTTTGGACAGGAATGCAGATCACTACAGGTGTTTTCATGTTAATTACATTTACTCAGTTTGTCATCAGCTCCAATGTACTCATCCTGCTTCAGTCCACTGTCACGTAAAATGGGCACATTTAGTGATAAATGCCCAATAAGGGGCTTTCTACAGTCAAGACTTTCAGCTGGCTCTAAAGCAGCTTCATGTCCACATTAGCATCTGGAGCCTGAAAAAGTATTTCTTCTCGTTTATTCCAAGCTTTATATTGATTGCATTTTGCCATGTCTTTAGGTTTCTTGAGAAATCTTTGTGCTTTTCTTATATCAAAGACTGGGTTAAATAACCCTAAGTTATTGCAGGTTGATCAGACCCACAATTTCTCAAGTGAGTGGACAGATGAAGGTGTAAATAAAAAATGAGACAATGGAATATGATTTCAGGGCATCTGGGAGGAACTAATTCTTTTCCAGCTTCTATATTCTCTGAATTAACCAAGGACTTTTCTGGGTCACCTGGTTTTATTAGGTTTTCAAATAAGGGAGGGGGAATCTAAAGAAAATGCAGGAATCTGAGCAGGAACCCCGGCAGGACTCAGGAATCCTTTCAAGGACTCCTCCAAGTATTATTATGTTAATTTAGGAGAGCTGTCTGTTATCTCCAGGGAGGCTTTCACTGCAGGGCTGCAAGCCATAGTTTTCTTAAAGTTAATGCAATTAGGAGCCAGACGTCCTCACCTGTGGTCACATTGTCCTTGAGGTGTCACAGCATCACAGGCCTCAGCAGTGACCAGCGACTCATAGAGGTTCACTAACTATGAATCAACTGCCCATCTGCAGACAAGGTGCCTAAACCTCAGACAACTCCCAAGTAAGTATGAAAAGCCAATTGGCTAATATTAAATCCTCCTCAGAGCCCCCTCGTAGTGGTCCCCAACATTCTTCAAATTGCTAGTTATCCCAGGTTCTTCCATTAGTGGTCATATTCATAAATATTTCCCACATCATGTCTCTGTAGAGCTTTTTTGAGGGGATGGATTCAGCACAGCCGACTCCTCTGTGGTGAAGTTCACAGCTACATCCTCAGATGTCACTGCCTCCATTTTACATCTTGAGGATCTCCCAGGATCCTTTGAATGAGCCCAAAGTCAGAAGAAGTTAGAGAAAAAGGAAGTCAAGTCAGCTGAGTGCTCTAGTCAGCCGAGTACTCTAAGCAATGCACTTAGGCTGTGCACTTGTGTGCCATGACACAGGAAATCCTTTCGCTGATTTTTTGTTTAGCTGAGCTATCTCTTTGTGATAGTGGAGTATTAAGGTCCCCCATTACAATTATGTTATTGCTTACTTGATTTTTCACTTCTATTAATATTTGTCTTATATAGTTGTGTGCTCCCATATTTAGTGCATATATATTTATGATTGTTTTCTCTTCCTCTTGAATTTTCCCCCTAACAAGTGTATAATGTCCTTCCTTGTCTCTTTCAATCATTCTTGGTTTGAGGTTCACATTTTCTGCAAACTGAATAGCTACACCCACTTTTTACTGCTTTCCTGTTGTATGGAGTATTATTTTCCATCCTTTGACTTTCAGTCTATGAGTTTCTTTTTGAGTTAAATGTGCTTCTTGTATACAGCGTATTGTTGCATCTTGTTTCTTGGTCCATTTTGCCAATCTGTTTCTTTTGATTGATGAATTGATGTCATTTACATTGATTGTTATGTATTGGCTTATCTTTGTCAATTTTTTCTGCTGCTATTGGTTCCCTGTGTTTCCTCTCTGTTTAATTGCTTGCCAGGCTTGCTGGCTTCTTTCTGATATTGTTGTTGGAAATTTGGTCATTTTTATCTTTATCTACAATATCTTTCAGTACTCTTTGTAGGATTAGTTTGACAGTCATGAATTTCTTCAGTTGTTTTTTTGTCATGAAGTATCTTATTTCTCCATTAATTTTGAAAAATAATTTTACAGCATACATCAATCTGGGTCAGAAGTTGTTTTCTTTCAGGATTTGAAATACTTCCCTCCAAGCTCTTCTGGACTTGAGGGTTTGTGTTGAGAAGTCAGTCATGATTCTGATGGGCTTTACTTTATAGATGATCTATTTCTTTTCTCTGACACATTTTAATATTCTGTTCTTGTGCTGAATTTCTAGAATCTTGATTATTATATGTCTAGGTGTACATTTATTTTGATTGTGGCTGTTTGGAGTTCTATATACCTCCTTATTTATATGTCAGATTCTGTATCCATGCTTGGGAAAATTTCTGCTATTACTTCTGCAAATAGTCTTTTTATGTCTCTTGTGTTGTTCCTGCTTTTTCATTAACACCTATTGGTTTGATATTGTTTTTCTTTACATCATCTTGCAGCTGTTGAATTGTTATTTCCTGGCCCCTATTATTTTTAAGAGCTCTTTCCCTTCATGATCACTAGCCATGATCCTGTCTTCAAGATCTGAAAGCCTATCTTCAGCTTTGCTCAAGTAATTTTGCCAGCTTTCATTGGAGTTTTTAATTCTCTGGATATCTCTTTGAAACTATTTCTTGTATTCTATTTCTTTCCTATATTATTCATTCAAAGTTTCCATCATTTTCCTATGTGTCTATATTTTTATCCACGTTTCCTCTAGATATGGTGAGCAATTCCTTCATTATGTCTGTCATTTCTTTTTTTACCTGAGAGATTATTCCTGATCTGATTTCCTCTATAGCCTAATGGATTTGTTTCTTTACTTCAACTGCTATCATTTCAGAATGAACTTTGTGTCTTCCAATATTTTTTATGTCAGTGTCTCCTGGACTTGTGCTGGGTGGGCTGGGGATCTGAGATTGTATTTTGCCTATTCATCTTGTTGTTTTCTATTTCAATTTTTTAAAACTTTATTTTCTGTGATGATCCTTGTGTATTTTTGTAGTAGGTAGCTGTATCTCTAGTATCATGGCTTCTCTAGGAAATGTCAGTTCTTCAAGGATGTCTTCTGTGTGTAGGGCATTCTTGGTTTGTGTCTGTCCCAAGATGCTACCTTATGCATTTACTAAGAGTCAGATGTTAGTATCTGTTTGTCTCAGTCCCCAGTCCCCTGGTGAAGGGTTTTGGTGAGGTTATTATCCCAGAGCTTCCCAGTATTGTTATAGAGGGAGAATTGATTTCAACAGATATGACATCCTAGCTAAAGCAAATTAGCAGTAAAAATTGCATCAAGCACAATTTAAAAACCAACAAAGTATGGTAACTATTGACTTTGTATTTAGATCATAGGAGCAAAGTATATGGTTATATAACAGAATGGATCATAAATCAGGAATTTGTATGCAAGGTGTTTCCCCTTGGTAGGGTGGTTTCACCCAGTGGTGGAGAAACATAGGGAGGATAGTGCATAAAACAAAGATAACTGGCAAGGAAGTAGAAACAAAGCTAGAAGACAAAGGATGGTCACACAAAGTCTGGGAAACTAAAGAAGGGGTAGAAAAGAAAGTGCAGTGTTTGAGGGATTATCTGGACTTGGTCTCTGGGTTTGGGGAATGGGATTAGTTTTCTGTGGCTGGAGTTCTTCCCAGGTGTTCAGAAGAGAGAACAAAAGAAGGAAAAGAAAAAGAAGAAGAAAAAAATTGAGAAAAAGGAAAATAAAAATGGAAAAGAATGTAAGATATAAACAAAAATAAAACAAGATAAAATAAATTTTTTAAAAAGGGGGAGAGCTCCACCCACTTGCTTCTGTTCCATGTGTCTTTGTCCCTAAGCACAACAATGCTTCGCCTGACTTAGCACCTGTTGGCTCATATTTCAGACTTTTCCATCTCTCCAGCCTCGCCTGTCCCTTGTGTGCACCCTAGTCATTCCCCTTGTTCTCTGGTCTTACTGATGCGGGAGGAGGGATCAGTCACCTGGATTTCTCTGGCAGGCCAGTTGCTGAGTCCGGGATTCTGTGTTGTCTGGGATATTTCCGTGCCTTTAGTTCCCCTGTCCATCATATGGGCGTTATCCAGGGTCCTATTGTATTGTTTTCATCCGCTCACGCAGGTCTCTGGGCCTCTTCTCTCACCAGGTGCACTGTCCTGGGTTAGTGGAGGAAAGGAGGAGCTGAACTCAGACTCCTTTCACCAGCTGAGGAGTCCCAGCGCGATGGAGGAAGAGAGCCGGGGAGTCAGACTTACCTCACCAGCCACGCTGTCACGGGCAGTGGAGGGAGAGAGGGGCATGGGCTCACACTCCTATCACCAGCTGAGTCATCCCAGGGCAATCTGTGCATCCACTTCAACCTTTTTTTCAGAATTCTGTAGTTTTCAATGTAGTGTTCTTTTACTTCATTACATTGATTCCTTTGTTATTTAATTTTTTTGGATGTTATAGTGAAAGGTGTGCTTTCCCTAATTTTTTTCTCAGTTATTCATGTAAAGGAATGCTACTGATTTTTCAATGTTGACTTTGCATCCAGCTATACTACTGAATTTGCTTGTAAAATCTAGAAGTCTTTTGGTGGAGTTTTTTGGGTCTTCTATGTAGAGTATCATGTCATCCATATATAATGATAATTTAATTTCTTCCTTTCCTATTGTTATTCCTTTTATTTTTTTCTCTTGTCTAATTGCTCTGGTTAATGTTTCCAAAACTATATTGAGTAGGAGTGGTGACAGTGGACTTTGTTTCTTATTTTAGAGTGAAAGCTTTCATTTTTTGTCCATTTAGTATGATGCTGTCTGCTGGTTTGTCATAGCTTTTATCAGACATCAAAGACCATCAGTTCCAGTTTTGTATAGGTTTTAATATGAATGGGTTTTGGATTTTGCCAAAAGTTTTTCTGCACCTATTGAGATGATCAAATCATTTTTGTCCTTGGCTCTGTTAATATGGTGTGCTACACTTATTGATTTGTGTATGTTGAACCATTCCTGCATCTCTGGGGTGAATCGTACATGGTGATGGTGTATGATCTTCTTGATGATTTGCTGCATTCTGTTTGTTAATATTTTATTGAGGATTTTTGCATCTGTGATCATTAGGGATATTGACCTGTAGTTCTCTTTTTTGGTTGGGTCATTCCCTGTGGTTTTGGTATCAGTGTAATGCTTGCTTCCAGGAATTAATTTGGGAGTCCCTTTCCATTTCATGAAAGAGCTTGAGAAGTTGCAGTATTAAGTCATCTCTAAATTTCTTGTAGAATGCAGCAACGAATCCATCAGGGCCTGGGCTTCTCTTTGTTGGTAGATTTTTAATTACATCTTCAATTTCACTGACTAATATTGGTTTGTTTAGAATTTTTATATAATCATCCTTCAGCTTTTGTAATTCATATGTATCTAGGAATCTGTCCATTTCTTCCGCATTTTCTATCCTATTAGAATACAACTTCTCAGAATAGGTACATATTGGGGACACAGATTACAGATTGAGTCTGTGGGCACCCTTGCTCTTCCCTTTGAGCTAGACTGGAATGTAAAAACTCCCTACTTTCTTCTTGTTGCAGCTGAAAGCTCTCGTGCTAGTGACACTGTGGGGCTCACAGGGCTAGAAAAAACCTGCTGGGGACAATAAGGCTCCTGGGGAAACTATAGTTTCCTTATTGCCTCGATCTTATCCTTGGAAGAATGCTTTGTTCTTACTAGCCCAACGTAGTCACTATTACTGTTCCTGGAAATACTACTATTCACCCACTGTCCCTGACACAGATGTAATCAGTACATACCAAGGTTCTGGCTGCCTTGTGGCCCTTTGTTCCCCATTTACAACTGGTCATCCCAGATCCCTGCCACACTGTGGCATTTTGTCTCTTGTTCTTTCTTATTGCTGTTCACCATCACACCAGCCAGCAGATTGGAGCCCACTGCAGCGCCCTTGGGTAGGTACAGGTGATGCTCTGGATTTCTGCAGGATCTGTTTTGATTTCACCATTTTCATTCCTAATTGCATGGATTTGAGTCTTTTCTTTCCTTTTTTAATAGTATTTATTCAGGATTTATAAATTTTATTAATATTTTAAGGAATCAACTTTTCAATTCATTGATTCTTTGTATTTTTTTTTTTTAGTCTCTGTAGAATTGACTTCTGCTCACATCTTAATAATTTCCTTTGTGTTGTGAGTTTTGGGTTTCACTTACTCTTCTTTTTCTAGAAGCTTGAGGTTCAACATTAAGTTGTCTGTTTGAGTTCCTTCGTTTTTCCTGATATGCGTATTCACTGTTATAAATTTCCCTTATAGGGATGCTTTCTCTGTGTTCCACACATTCGGATGTTTTGTATTGGCATTATTGTTTAATGGTAGAAACTAATTTCTTTTTTTATTTCATCTGTGACCCATCGGCTGTTCAAGAGGGTGTTAATTTAATTTCCTTGTGCTTTTGAAGATCTTGTGGTTTATTTTCCACCAGTTCCCCATTTCATTGTGCTGTGGTCTGATAATATGCATGGGATAACTTCAATTCCCTTGAATTTATGTATTTATTTATTTAGTACTAATATTGGTTTGTTTAGAATTTTTATATCATCTTCATTCAGGTTTTGTAATTCATATGTTTCTAGGAATCTGTCCATTTTTTCTGCATTTTTTATCTTATTAGAATACAACTTCTCAAAATAGGTATATACTGGGGAACACAGATTCTCTTCCTCTTGAATTGTTCCCTTTAAACTCAGGACCTTGCGCTTGCCAGGCCGGTGCTGTGCCACTGAACTATATCCCTTGCCCAATTCCTTTGAATTTACTTAAGCATGTTCTGAAAACTATTATGTGGTCTATTTTGGAGAAAGTCCAATGTACAGCTGAGAAGAATATTCTGATGTGGTTTGGAACACTGTCAACATCCACTAAGTCCATTTGTTCAAAAGTTTAGTTCAGTTCTAATGTTTCATTGTTGACTTTTTTGACTAGCTGATGGGTCTATTTGCGACAGTGGGTTATTGAAGTCCCCCATTACAACTATGTTAGTGCTTGTTTGATTTTTCTGTCCATTAGTATTTGTTTTATGTAATTGGATACACTGGTATTTGGTACATATATATTTATGATTGTTATCTCTTCCTCTTGAATTGTTGCCTTTAAAGAATGTAGTGACCTTCTTTGTCACTCTTAATCATTTTTGGCTCGAGATACATTTTTTTCTGCAAATAGAATAGCTACCAGTGCTTTTTTCCAGTTGCATGTTGCATGGAGTATTGTTTTGTATTCTTTGACTTTCAGTCTATGGATTTCATTTTCAATTAGTCATGTTTTTGTATGCAGCTTATTGTTGGGTACTGTTCTCGATCTATTCTGCCTGTTTGCTTCTTTTAATTGGTGCATTAAGACCATTAATATTGATGGTTATTATTGGTATGTATTGACTTGCCCTCATCACTTGTTTTCTTGTTAGCTTCTTTTATTCTCCTCTGTTTAATTATTTGCTTTTCCTGGTAGATTCGTTCTGTTGGGGTTCACGGTGATGTAATGCTTGTTATCTCTTTCTAGAATTTCCTTCAGAACAATTTGGAGTACTGGTTGGGTGTTCATGAATTTCCTCATGTGTTCTTTGTCATAGAATCATCTTATTTCTCCATCAGTTTTGAAAGTTAGTTTTGCAGGGTCCATCATCTGGATTGGAGGTTGTTTTCTTTTAGGGCTTGAAATACTTCACTCCAAGCTCTCCTTGACTTGAGAGTTTGTTTTGAGAAGTCCACCATGCTTCTGATTGACTTTCCTCCACAGGTTATTTTTTCCTTTTCTCTAGCAGACTTTGTATTATATTTTTCTTTTGAATTTCTCAAATCTTGTCTATGATAAGACTGCTGTAGATTTTTTTGATCATACCTAATTAGGTTTCTGTATGTCTCACTTACTTTATGTCAAATTTAGTTTCCCTGCCAAAGAAATTTTCTACCATGGTGTCTGTGAACAGGCTTTTTCTGTCATTTGTGGTCAATCTTATCTTTTTCTTCTTTGCATCATGTAGCAGCTGCTGGATGGATTTCTTGTGGTCTCTTGGTATTTTTAAGAAATCTTTTTCTTTCATGGTCGCTAACCACCAGCCTGTCTTTTATGTCTGAGATTCTATCCTTACATTTCCCAATTATGCTGTGTATATTTTCAGTGAACTTTTAATATCCTGAATATCTGTTTGAATCTTTTTTTATGGATTCCATTTCTTTCCTATGTTGGGTAATCATAGGTTTTCTCTCCTAAGCTTCTCTTTTTAAAAATCTGCATCTGCTCTAGAGTCATTAAACATGTCTTTCATTATGGTCACTATCTCTGTAGTTATCTGTGAAATTACTTCAGATTTGATTTTTTTCTAGGGGGCCCTATTTTCTTTTTTCTTACTTCAGATGTTACCACTTCAGAAAGTCAAGGTGGGTGGCTTTTGTGTTGTTCCATCATTGTTCCCTGGGTTTTCCTTTGGTGAACTAGACATCTGGGGTGTATCTTGTTTAAATGTCACCTCATTTTGTATTTTTTTAGTTTAATTTCTAGGTTGATGCTTGTAAGCTGCATATTGTGATTAGCTTTATTGCTAGTAATTAGAACAATTAGGTGTCATTCTATCTATAGTGATAGGTTCTGAGAACAAGGTGACTGAAGATGTAAAAGTAAAGTAAGACAGACAAGGAAAACAAGAGAGGCAAAGTCTGGGACCAAGGGGCTCACGGTTGTTCAGACTGGAGCCTCTATTACCAATCTCAGTCACCTTTCACTGAGCAGGCACCAAGGGCGTAGCTAGTACAAGTGGGCGGATGCCAAACATTTTAGCAAGGATAATTAAAAGATTATCCTTCTTAACATGTAATCCAGCATACACCTGTAATCCCAGCATTTGAGAGGCTGAGATAGATGGATTGTAAATTCAAATTCAAGACCAGTCTGGGCTGTACAATGAAGCCTTATCCTTACAAGCAATAGACAAATCATTTTGTGTCCTCAGTGCTTTCTCTAACTAAAGAATGTCTTTCTCCACAATTAGGAAATGACTACTCAGAAGTATCTTCCATATGCAGCTGGCTTTTGGGTTTTGAGTCTGTTACAATATCCTACCTCTTCAGTTTATTGGGGATGAGAAGTTGCTACATACTTGGCCTAGCCCCTGGTTCTTTGGCCCTGGCCTGTAGTATTTTCTATGACCCTTAGGCAATCTCAATTTGGGAATACTTGGAAGAACAATTGGTTAGAACAGTTATGTTACTTTGGCTAAAGTGGTACAATCAGCAATAACAGCTGAATCAAATACAGCTTAGAAAATGACAAATGGAAGTAACTATTAATTTGCCACCTTTAACCATATGAACTAGATTTGTTGTTATATAGCAAAATCTAAAATGAACCAGAAAATTGTATGCAGTAAATAAGCCTTCAATATGTCAGTTTTACTCTCAGTGGAGAAAATTTCAAAAGGACAAATATAGAGAGATAGAAGAAATGGAAGAGAGTAGAAACAAGGCTAGAGGACAAATGAGGATCCTACAAACTTTGGGAAACTGGTACAAAAGAGAGGAGGGGAAGGGAGGGAAGAAATAAAAATGAGAACGGAACATAACAGCAACAAAAAAACTAGAAACCACATTTAGATTAATATGAAAACAAGAACAAACCATGAATAAAAAAGCAAACAAAATGAAGAGAGAAAGAAAATGAAGAAAAAAGGAAATCAGCAAAGTAAATTTAAAATGTCCATTTCAAGGTATGTCTCTGCTGCCAATGGTAGCCAGCATAGGCAGACAAAGTACAGATCAATGTCAGTCAATCCTGGTAGGCCATCAGCAGCTCCACAGTGGTATAGTGGATGATCCCAGCAAGCCTGTACCTCTATTTTTTACTGAAGTTCAGGCTGGACTCAGGCTGCAAGGCTGTGACTAGATCCACCCAGCCTGCTGCTGTCCTCATGCCTCCTGTGGGCTTGAACTCACCTCAAATCCATTAGGTGAAGGCAACTACCACTCTGAATCCCAGGTTCAGTTGGCCTTTCTCCAATCTGGCCCCAAGCCAATCACCTTCTCTTGAAGGAGGTCCAAATGGGACAATTTACCAGCCATCACATTCCACCACCCGCATCCACTATCTAGTCCACTGTGTCCACTACTCTGTGCCACTGGCACATTTCTCTGTGGGGACCTCTAGGGATGTCAGCAGTCACCATGAGTCTGCAGTTTCAAGCTGCCTCTCCATGCAGGCCCAGGGAGAAATCTGAGCTAAGGGAGACAGCCCTGCCTGCCTTCTACTCCTTTCTTGAATTTTTCCTCTTTCCTCTCCCTGTGGGCTTCAGTTCTCACCGGATCTTTCCTGGGGTTCCCTAGGACCCACTTCCCTCCTTCTCTTCCTTATGTTGCTATATTCCAGTATTGGGACACCAAATCTCAGAGAGATTCTTTCTCTGCTGCTCATCACTCCGCCATCTTCCAGCAAGTCCAGAAATAGTACTTTCCGTGAAAAAAAATTTTCCTAATTCTTTAGAAAAATTCTTAATAGAATTTAGAAAAGTACTTAAAAGAATTTTTGCCAGGGAGATGGCTCAGTGGCATAGCAAGCACAGGGTCTTGAGTTTGATTCCTGGTACAAAAAAAAAGAGTTTTTAAGTCATCTTTGACAAATATCTGTTATACTTTAAACTTAATTACACAAATTTTTAAATAGGATAATCACTTTAAAGGGAAAAGTTATTTCATTTGTATTTTAAAAATGTGCTTTGATTCCTGTAAACAGCTTTCTAAATTCCATGTGTGTTGTCCTCTAATCTCTCTCTAATTACCCTTAATTTTGTCTTCTCAGCATTACCTAGTAGCTGTTGGGTCAATTTTTCTTGCTCTCTTATCTTTTTTAAAGTATCTTGAATTAAATCATCATGTATTTCCCTTTAGCCCTTGCTTTCTGAGACACTGTCTTCACATTGGTCATTCTTGTTTTTTAAAAAATCAGTGGAATTCTTTATCTCTGGGATTTGTAGTTGGCACTTTTTTATTTTAAAGATAAAAGAATGAAAACATATTAACAACACAGACATTTATAAAATAACACAAAAACAATAACAAGCAATGTAGAATTTCAGACAAGGTGCCAGGAAATTAACAATGGTTGTTGTGTTACACACTGATATCTTCAAATTGGTTACTCAGATAAACAAACATAGGCATATAAGATGACCAAACAATTAAACATTAACTGTTCCTTTCAATAAAGTAATATAAACCAGTAGTACAACTATCTTAGCTATCTTGTGTATACCTATATACATATTTTTCCCTTCTTTCTTTTCTCTTTTCCCTCCACCCAGTTGTCCTCTATTTCTTTTTTTTTTTTTTTTTTCCGGGACCGGGGATCGAACTCAGGGCCCTAGTGCTCAGCGGCAAGCACTTAGCCCACTGAGCTGTACCTCCAGCCCTATCCTCTATTTCTTTGGAAAATTTGTCATTCATGTTTTGAACTATTTTGGTGAGCTCTTCTAATATTTTACTTATTTCTCCCATAATCACAGTCATCCGTTTGCTTGGTACTTTCATCATCAGCTTGGTTTGTCCCCTTTGATCTCGCTTCTCTCTCTCCTCTCAATCCTGTCATACTTCTCAGCCCTCTGGTATTTCCTTTCCTCTCCTTTGGTACTTCTTCGGTCTGCTATAGGAGAGTTGAGAGATTTTTGGAGTCATTTGGTTGACTTTTTTTTCCACGTTCCTGCTTTTCTTTTTTCTTTCTTTGCTTGCTGATGGTTGAGATCAAATAGAATGAAAATAGTTTGTTGCTGATGGTAGGATCTTTTTAGTCATGTTCTATTTCTAGTGATGTGTTTTGGGTTTTATTTGCCTGGCGATATTGCTTACAACTTCAAGCTATTCAATTTTTTTGGGATAAACCCTGTCACTGTGTTTTAAGGAGTGAATTTCTGCTCATTGTTATGTTATCCGCAGATCCAAGCATACCTCAATCATAAACATTAGAACTTATTTTTGGGACTTTACCCTTTAATCAATACCTCTTCCAGACTGTATTATACTACTATGTATGGTTTTTCAGTGATGTAGGGTTGGGGAGAAGAGGAAGTAGGAGAAAAGAGAGGGGTATGTCAATGGAAATGCTATGTTTTCTTTGGATACACTGAGATAATTTTGTCTGGGTTTACCCCGACATTTCTTTAAATAGTATTGTTTACCTTATAGAACTGGCTAATTCTTATTCTCTAATGAGGTTGTGTAAGCCCCTGGTGTGTTTGTACCACTGGGTAGGTGGAGAGAACAAGGTAGAAAGCAAGGAGGCAAGACAATGAAGGAGAGCGGAGAACACAGAATAGGAGAGAGGACTTAAAAATTTGGAGAGAAGTACTAAAATAGGGAGTGGGTCAAAGGAAAAACCAAGAAAATTAAAGTATAATAACCACAAAATGCCAGTAATCAAGCTGCAACCCAAAGAAGAAAAAATTAAGAGAGAAAAAAGAAAGAAAAACACCCAAGCTCACCCAAATCCAGCAAAGATACAAGGATACAATATCTATAATAACTATATTTTAACTAAATTTTAACAAAGAAAAATAGAAATAAAAATAAAAGCTTTAAGACAGTTATTATATCATTAACACAGGGGTTCTGCACAGCTCACTCTATACCAAGACTGATTTTGATTTCCCAGGCTGTCTCTGTGGGCCAGACAGTTATCTGCCCAAACCTGTGAGGGCTGTTGCTCTCTCTGCGCATGTCTCTTGGTTGTAAGCTGTGCTCGGGCATGGCCCCCCGCAGCCCTTTGTGAATCTGATCGCCTCAGTTGACTGGAGTGGGGTAAAGGTCTTGCACATTCCAGTGTCTTCCTCCATGGGCTTTCCTTGTCTGATGTATGGCCCCAAATCCGCCATCCCAGGAGCCGTCACCCCTCAGTCTGCCTGCAGATGCCTATCTTCTCGGTCTCCCCACAGAACCTGGTTTCCCTGCTGGACTCTGTTTAAGGTATTTGTCAGAGATCTGGTTTCCCCTCTGCAGTCCACAGTTAAGACCTTCTGGGGGACCCCTGGCAGTTCCGGGCAGGGCACTGAAAGTTCCACATGCAACACTCCCTTTGTGTGTGGGAAGATTTTTTTCCAGTGTCAGGCAAGACTTCTCTCTCCTAGAGTCCTGCTGCCTGCCTGGCCCGAGTACTCCTTTTTATAAGGCGCGGGTGCATCCTACCGGTCACGAGGTGCATCAAGCTGCCTGCCGGTGCTAGAGAGGTTTTGTTTTTTTTTTTTTTTAAAGATGGGGGTGTATTCTGCGGGTGGCTCATGTTGGAATGCTGTTTGTTTTTATAAGATGCGAATGCGTCCTGCTGGTTGCAGTCGCTGGAGCACTGCTGTTTACAGTTCACGGCAACTGGGTACATGGGTTGAGGGAAATTTGTCCTGTCCTGTTCTGCGTTTGGCTTCTCTGTACCCCTGAGGTGGTTATGTCTCACCTCACAGTGCGCTGTGTGGAGCTCAGAGTCACTGTGACTCTGTTCCAATCAGCCAGGCTCGGTGGGGGAGGAGTGGTGTACCGTGATCCAGGAGAGGCCTGGATGCTCCCGGAATTCTAAATGTACTGAACATGCTGGGGTTTGGTCCACTTGAATTTTCTTTTCATTTATCCTCCTGAATCTAACTTTATCTTTCACCCCCCACCTCAGCATATTTGATTTTCTCCAGCACAAAAATGGAGACACCCACCCCTGTTGTCGTCCCTCCGATGGCAAGTCTTCTCATTTCACCAGAGTTTTTCAAACAAACAGTTGTAATAGGTTTGTGTGATCATGGAGCCCAAGAAGGTCCCATATCCAACCTGTGTAGGCCAGAGAAGCACGGGAGCTGAGGTCTACTTTGGTGTGTGTCAGAAGGCTGGAGAACTGGGAGTGGGTGGAAATCTGGTGTGAGGCTAGAGTTCAACCGCCTGAGAACAAGCACCTTTGACGTTCAAGGAGCAGACGACATGGAAGTCTCACCCAGAGAAGACAGAAAAATTAGCCCTTCTTCCTTTCTTTCTGTTTAGCCTCTCAGCAGTTTGAACGATGCTTGCATCGCTGACTGAGCATTACACCAGAAGCAGTGACAGCAGTTTCCTAAGGCTAGTGAGTCCAAACCCTTAGTATGTAGATAATATGAAGTTTTATAGTTTAGAGGCATAGAGGGTAGAGATTATTTTCCTCTGAAACAAATTTTATGTATGTGGGAGTGAGGTAGAATTCTCTGCTGTATATAGTTTGAGGATTTTGGCTACCTGAAAATACTTGGCGTGGAGAATTGGTCTTGAAAATAAATGATAGTGAGGATGCTAAGCATTGTTCCTGTCTATTAAAGTTTTAGAGTTCTAAAGTATCAGGTAAATCTTAACCCTCAAATAATGTCTCTTTGAAAAATGTATACTTACCTCTTCCTCCCCTATTCTACCTCTCCCCTCCTGTCTTCTCACTCCCACCGGTTCTAGTCACTGTGAGCGGGAAAACCTTTGCTTTAGGTAGGATATTTCCCTTCGCTGAATATTATCTGCGTCGTGTTGTAATCCTCATAGTTCTTGTATTTAGTAAAAAAGAGCCATCTAATCTAAAAAACTAACTTGTACTAGTATTGATTTAGTCCTGATATGGTTACCTGTGGTTACATCAGAGGAACAAACAAAAACCCTGACTCAAAGGTAAGTGACTGAAATCAGTGATATCATTTGCTTTACTAACAAATCCGCAATCTAGGAGCTGGGTACAGCTTGTCTCTTGCTACCATCACTGAAAGTGGCTTGGAGGCTGGTAGCTGCAGTCCTCGGAATGCTTGTTCATTTACTGATTCACTCACCCTGGTTGTCACCCAGAGCTTCAGCTCAGGCTGTGGCCAGAATCCTTACCAGTAACCTTCTGGGGGCTAGTTAGCTTCCTCCAAGCTTGGTAGCTGGGCTCCGAAGTCAGGCACTCAGATGGGGGTTGGACAGGGATTAAAAGAGTTAGCTGGAAGTCATATTTTCTTTTGTGAGCCAGTCTTGAATGTGATACAGTGCTTCTCTGTTCCTTATTGATTTAGGCAGTCACACACAGCCCTGTTCAAGGGGAAGGAAAATTGGTTCCACCTTTTGTTAGAGAATTAACAAGCTTTTGGGAGACAATATGAGATTGCAAATATTATTGTGGGTATTTTTGGAAAATACAATCTGCCCTACCTCTTCTTAGTAATATATAAATTTTCAAAAGATAACTATGAAATCTAAAGAAGTAGATATTAAAGTGGGAATTTCAGGCAATAAAGCATTCCTGTGAGGGAGATATTTAGGTAACTCATCCAATAATCTCCAAGTGTTAGGTAGGCAAACATGTTACACAGTGGACTGGTTCTGTATGGGAATGAGAAACTTTCATAAGGACTAAGTGAATTGAGTTTTCCATGCAAGGCTTTGCAAAATAGAATTAATGTTTCAAAATCACTAATCCTGTCAGGGAGGGACTATTCTAATACATTCAGCTTAAATAATTTATAATTGCTGCTTAAGTTTATAAAGAAACATTGCCATCTAAGATATTAAGACATTAAGAATGTGGGCCTTTTTTTTTTTTTTTTTAGAAACACCTCTGAAAAAACCTAATTATAAAATTGGTAAAGACTAGACCGTTTGAAAGAGGAATGTTAAAAAGAAGTGAGAGGTCAAGGAGAAGGGAAAAGACAGATCTGTAAGTAACCTGGAATTCTACGGTGAAGAATACTTCTGTGGCAGTTAAGTTCCGAGGGTATTATCATTACTGCTTCAGGCTGTTTCTGAGCTAAGGGCTGTGGTCGGCATTTATACACCCACGCCAGGTTATTTTCCTTGTGAAATATTTCCTCTTGAGCAGATTTCTCATAAATGAAGGGAAAAAAAAACTACTCCTTTTTCTGTTGGTAATTTCAAAAAAAGTTCTGGACATGGATATGTTTTATGTTTTTAGGCAGACTTGAGACTAGTTGTTTGCACCAAACCAGACAAGAACATTAAATGCATACTGATTTGTCAGAATTAGTTATGATTCTGGTTTGAGAGGAGATTGTTGTTTCCTATTCTTCTTCATTGACTTATCATCTGTCGTGGTCACTCCTTCTTTAGTCCCATGAGTTGTAAGTTAAAGGCAAGGAAATTCCAATGTTAGTTAAATGATCTGATTCCCTTGCTATATTGTCTTCCAGGACTACAGAGCCTTTATGGGTAAGTTCAAAACATTGTGACAAGTACAGAGAGAACTTGTGACATCAGCGCTCATGATTCAAGTTACTGCACATTTTCCATAGTGGGTCATACCAATATAAGCATATTTGCTAATGAACCAAACATTATGCAATTAGTTTTATCTCAAAGATTCTTTCATTAATTAGCACTTGTGTCTAACCCACACATCAGTTGAGTGTCCTCTGAAGTGGAATATATAATGTCAATAGAACACAGATGGATTAATAAATGAAATTGCACACCTTGTAAAAGGATGGCGACAAAGCAGATGATTCAGAAAGGAATAATTTGAATATCAAATGAGAAGACAAAGCCATTGAGGATAGTGTTGAAGCTCTGGAATATTTTGCTCAAATCTGATAATTGAGTATAAAGACTGACTTGGACTGTCGTACTTCTTCGTTACTAGAACCATGACAAAAGGCAATCCTTAATTCATTTTTTGTTGTTGTGCTAATTAGGATGTAATTATAGTTATGAACAAATTTCACACATCAAGTAAATTTATTTTATAATTGGTAGTTTCTCTTTTCAGTGTCATTCTTTGCCAGAAAATATTCTTAACATTATTTAATATGAAATAGTATTCTCCCTCCTTAAAGATTTGATTGTCCTTTGACGTATGCTACAAAAATGAAGACATTCTCATACTTTTTCATGGCTTGGAGCTAAACATTTCATTTTTAAAAAATTTATTTTAAAAATAAAAGAAGGAAAATACATTAACAAACACATCCATTTACAAAATAGCATAAGAACAACACAAGCAATACAGAGTTACAGACAAAGTAGTAGGAAATTAACAGATCTAAACACTTTAAAAGACTAGAACCCTAATTCAAAGTACTAGGTTGACATCTTCCTCTTTAAATATTTCACAATTATAGTAGATTTTTAGAACGCTTGTGTTCAGGATGATTTTGAAGTTTACGCCCTGCAGCCTTCTTATCTTCCACTTGAATCCTGGTTGCTACATTACTGCTCTTGAAAATTGATTCTGTTCTCCTCATATGACTGGAGCTCTTCTGACTTTCATGTTTGATCTTATCTAAATGTAAATTCTTCAGTCTGAAACATCTCATACTTATTTCCATCTTTCTAATTGTTTACGGGCCCTTTAAAAGGCCAGTAATATTCAAACATTGCTTTCTAAAATCTAAAACAGGGGCTACCCAATTCCCAAAAGGAAAAGAAGTTTATTTATGTATTTATGTATTTATTTATTTTATTTTAAAAGTAAAAGAACAAAAACATTAGCAAACAGACACAAAGTAGCACAAGAACAGTACAAAAACTGAATTACAGTTAAGATGGCAGGGGATTAACAATGGCTGTTGTATTATTACACATTGATAACTTCAAAGTGTATGTTCAGGATAATGCAAATAGACATACAAGATTGATTAAACAACTAATCATTGATTGTTCCTTACATTAAAGTGACATGAGACAATAGTGCAAGCATGTTAGCCATCGTGCACGTATATACATACCTACACAGCTATCCTTTTCTTCCTTTTCTCCTTCCCTTCATCCCGATTGCTCTTTACTGTTGAGCAGTTTCCTTTCTTACCTCCTAATTTATATTTCCACCTTCAGGTTCTTACACTAATGATACAATACACTGTTTGCACATGCACATCTGATTTATTTCACTTATGAATATGGTCTCTAATTGTGACCATTTGCCTATAAAATCCTCAAGTTTGTCTTTCTTTCTAGCTGAATAATGTTACATTGTGTAAAAATGCCACAGTTTTTTATCCAGTCCTCAGTGGATGGACATTTGGGTTGCTTCCACGATTTAGCTATTACAAATTGTGCTCCTATAAATATGGATGCACATATATGATGGTGATACGATGTTTTTAGATCTTCTGGGAAAATACCAAGAAGGGGAATAGCTGGTTTGAATGGAACCTCTACACCTAGTTTGCTGAGGAATCTCCAAACCGATCTCCACAGCGGTTTCACCAGTCTGCAGTCCCACCAGCAGTGCAGCAGAGTTCCTATTTCTCCACAGCCTCACCAGCATTTGTTATTGGATGATTACTTAATGCTGGCCAGTCTTACTGGGGTGAGATGAAATCTCAACGTTGTTTTTATTTGCATCTCTCGAATGACTGAAGATGTAGAACATTTTCTCATATATTTATTTGCCATTTGTATTTCTTTCTCTGAGAAGTGTGTATTCATCTCAGATGCCCATTTCTGGATTGGGTGTTTGAATTTGGACAGGTACATGTTTTTTAATTCTTTGTATGTTCTAGATAGAAGACCTTTGTCTGAGGGACAGCCAGTTAGGATTTTTTCCCAGTCTGTAGGTTTTCTTTTTACTCTGCTGGTGATTTCTTTAGATGTGCAAAAACTCTTCAGTAGGATGAGGTCCCAGTTATTGATTCTTTGAATTGTTTCCCTTACAGTTTCATTTTTGTTCATGAACTCTCTGCCTACTCCTATGTCTTCAAGATTTTTACCTGGTTTCTCTTCCAAGAGATTTAGTGTTTCTGTTTTAATATTGAGATCTGTGATCCATTTTGACTTGAGTTTGGTGCATGGTGATAGAGTTGGGTCTATTGTCAGTCTTTGGCAAGTGGCAAGCCAATTTCTCCAGCACCATTTATTAAAGAGGCTATCTTTCTTCCAGGGAGCTTGTTTGGCCCCTTTGTCAAAGATTAGGTGGCGGAGTGTGTTTGTGGTTGTGACTGCATCTTCCAGTCTGTTCCATTGATCCTCAGGTCTGTTTCTGAGCCAGTACCAGGTTGATTTTATTATAGTAGCTTTGTAGTATAATTTCAGGTCAGGGATTGTGATTCCGCCTGACTTGTTCTTGTGGCCCAGAATTGCTTTTGCTATTCTGGATCTCTTCTGGTTCCAGATGAATTTGAGGAAAGTTTTCTCTAGATCTGTGAGGTATGCTGATGGTAGTTTAATGGGAATTGCATTGAATCTGTACAAAACTTTTGGTAGTATGGCCATTTTCACAATGTCGGTTCTTCCTAACCATGAGCAGGGAATGTTTTTCCATTTATTGAAATCCTCTTCACTCTCTTTTTTCAGAGTATTGTAGTTTTCACTGAATAGATTTTTTACCTCTTTTGTTAGATTGATTCCTAAATATTTCAATTTGTTGGATGCTGTTGTAGAAGGTATGGTTTCCTTAATTTCTCTCTCAGTCTATTTGTTGTTCGTGTATAGGAATGCTATTGATTTTTGGGTGTTGACTTTGTATCCAGCTACTCTGCTGAATTTGTCAATTAATTGAAGGAGTCTTCTTGTGGAGTTTTTGGGGTCTTCCATGTAAAGTATCATGTCATCTGCAAATAGCGATAGTTTTACTTCTTCCTTTTCTATCAGAATTCCTTTTATCTCTCTCCCTTGTCTAATTGCTCTGGCTAATGCTTCTAGAACTATGTTGAATAGTAGTGGTGACAGTGGGCATCCTTGTCTTGTTTCTGTCTTTAAAGTGAAAGCTTTCGGTTTTTGTCCATTTAGTATGATGTTGGCTGTTGGTTTGTCATAGATGGCTTTGATCAGATTGAGGTAGAGGCCATCTATTCCTATTTTTTCTAAGGTTTTTAACATGAATGCAAGTTGGATTTTATTGAAAGCTTTTTGTGCATCTATTGAGATGATCATGTGGTTTTTGTCTTTGGCGCTATTGTTATGGTGTATCACATTAATTGATTTGCGAAGGAAAAGAAGTTTTAAAAGTTTTTTTTTTTTTTTTTTTTTTTTTTTTTTTTGGTGCCTATCTGCCACTGCGGTTTACCATCATCGTGGGAGTACATACATGCACACAATATAGCTTGTTTCTTTTTTAAAAAATCCCCTCCTCTCACCCTTTCCTCCTGTTATCCCTCATTTAATTCCCCTCCCATTTTCTATTTGAAAGAGAGTGAAAAACCTGGTTACCACCCTCATTGCTATTAGAATCTTAGCTCTTGTTTATGGCATATAGTGGTTGCACCTATGGAGACTATTGGGTTCCTGTACGTGACATATCTGCATTTTATCATTTCCCTGTCCCCTCCCACTCACCCTTCCCCTTGGCTTTCCATCTCCTGTTCCTTCTCGCCATCCTTTATGATTCTCTTTGTTAGTACTTTGCCTTACTCAAATGAGAAGTACCATATGGTATTCAAACTTGTGTGTCTGGTTTATTTCACTAAATATTATATTTTCCAAGTGTGTCCATTTTCTTATGAATGTCTAAAAATTTCCCTTCTTTACAGCTAAGTAGTATTCCATTATGTATAGACACCACAATTTCTTAACACAGTTATCTGTTGATGGGTATGCAGGCTGCTTCTGTTATAGGCAGCTGAGTTAGATAGAAATATTATAGGTGGTCAGACAGGCCTGGGCCCTCAAAGGAGCCAACACGAAAGACAAGATACCTGTGGGCCAGACCTCAAGACAAAAGGACGAAACAAATACATCCACATACCTCCCTAGGTGTAAACATCAGACCCTGAAATTCTAAATAAGTAAGAACCACCTTCAGAAAGCCAGGAAGAGTCACTAGCTCCACCCCCTTCAGGAAAAGCCCCCATTCTGTGTTCATGCCCACTTGCTATGTGACATGTCTTCCCCATTTGATCCCAGTTTAGTCAATTTTACCTGAACAATTATACCTGTTGTCTTATTGGCTGACCATAGCTTTGTTCATTTCCCCTGCCTTGGACCCACCTCATCTCATGGTTTTGCTCTATAAAAGTCCTTATAAAAGACAAGAGTCCTCGGTAACCCACTCCAGGACCCCTCCTTCTATCCCTCTATTGGACAGAAGCTTTCTTTCCCTCAATAAATACATTCTGCCCTTAACTTCCGTTGTTCCTAAAATTCATTCTTCGATTTTAGAGAACACAAACTTGTCTCAGATGTCATTCAGGTTGGAAGCTTTTATTTTCTTGTATCACTTCCATTATACACATTTGACAGTTACCACCTTGTGTCTTCTGCACACAAACAGTAACAGCTAATTCCACATCCATTGATATAATTCAAATTCCCTTCCCCAGCCTTTTCCACCCCTTAGTTTTACACATTGAGATGAAAACCTTCAACATCTTAGCTGGTTTTCTTTTACCTCCATATTTTTATTTTGTACATAATAATTTTTAAAGTTTCAGATAATGTTGAACATACAAAAAGGCATTTCCTATTTTTTTAAATTTTTTTATTTTAAAGACAAAAGAATGGAAACATATCAACAAACAAACAGACATAAACCAGAATACCACAAAAAACAATAAGGGAAATACCAAATTACAGAGAAGACAGTAGAGAATTAACAATGGTTGCTGTATTACATAATGTTCTCTTTAAATTGGTTACTCAGTTATACAAATAAAGGCACGTACAATTGATTAAACAATTTTCACTGCCCTTATCTCTGTTGTCCCCCCACCCTAGCAGTTGTCTTCCCTTTGATAAAAGTTGTACTTTTTGGTTCTATTCATTCCTTCTGGCTCTCACGTTGGGAAGACACATGGCTGCTTCCAATTGTGCTGCAACATACATCAGTGTATACAAATTACTATGGCACTAGGTGGAAAAGCACCCAACCTCAAAGACTGTACATAGGCAGGGACCCAGGCACACTATAATCAGAATCCCACTGACTAGCCCTTGAGGCCCTCCTTATGTATTTCTTAAAGAGTTCCTTTATCATGTTGGTTTTAGTCTGTATTATTTTACAATGGAGTTTTTGCTTACTGCTTTTTTTTTTTTTTTTTTTTTTTAAGAGTAAAAGAACAGCTTCGCCCAGAGGCGTTTCCGGTGGTCCTGCGGGTAGCATCGTGCTGCGTAGGCCACGCTGGGGGAGAACGAGAATTCAGACTGCCTGTCTGTCCTCACGCCTGCCTCAGGAGAGACTGATTCTAAGACCAGGACATACCGGATCGTGCCTGCAGAGTCCCCAGAACGTGTGTGAGAGTCACACCACACTATGAAAGGGTCCAGTTAGAACTTGCCGTTAAGAATCCTATGAGAGGAGAAGCGGCAAAAGATGGCGACCAGGTGAGCAGCAAAGGACCAATCCTCCTCGATAAACACCACCAGCTCGAGACAGACTTGGCGAGCGTGAATGCCGGGACCTCGGCTGGGAAGATCACACTGAACATGTTTCTCTGAGCTGCCGGGGGAGATGCGGTAGGGCGGCCCAAACTGCCGCGGTGAGACGCGGGAAAGCCCCAGACGCCGGGAGCCGGAGACGCTCCGCGGGGAGGGGGCTTGGCTGGGTCTGACCGCCCTGGGGGCAAAGCCAGCTCGGTCCCTTCCGCCTCCCGAGCCGGCGCAGCTTTCCAGCGACTCCCGACAGAGATCGGCTTATTAGCAGCGGGAACGCCCGGCAGTCCCACATTTCACGCGCATCGGACAGGCTGCGCAGCCTAGACCCTCGGCAGCCGGTGGTCCGTGGCCAGGGCGGCGCGAGCACCATAGGAGTGGAGCATCCCGCTCCCTCCCCCAGACCCGGAGAGCACGAGGAAACAAGTGGCTGTGAGCAGCGGATCGCGAGCATAGCACAAAAAACTGGCACCTTGGAACCTTCCTGCCTGCAGGGACTCCGAAAACGGGTGAGCTATCTGCGCTCGTGACCAGATCACCGAGTGGGGGAGGAGATCCATCCGTATACCTGCAGGGAACCCTGGGAGGGCGGGGCAGCGGTCTTACACACCTCACCCAGGTCTCTAGATAGGGAATAGCTAACCAACATCTGTACAGCCTTTTAAGCGGAACTCTCAGCAGAAAGCTTAAGGGACATTCCCCCAAAGACAAGTCATTGGAGCAGCCTCTGCAGCAGACCTTTGCCTGCTGAACTGCCTGGGGAATCTACTGCTCAATATTTTGAATCAGATACCCAAAAAAAGGGAAGACAGAAGAACAAATCTCAGCAGAAAGCTTAAGGGACATTCTCCCAAAGAGAAGGAATCATTGGAGCAGCCTTTGCAGCAGACCTCCGCCTGCTGAACTGCCTGTGGAATTCATAGCTCCACATTTTGAATCTGATACCTAAAAATGGGAAAACAGAGGAAAAAAACGCAGTCTCAAAACTCAACCCCACCCAGAACAAGTTTTGAAGATGAAGATACAGGGGAACCAGGAAGCCTCATAACTTCAAGATATGAAACGATTGCATCCGAAATTAAGCAACTCCAACAGGCCATGAAAGAGCTTAAAGCAGAAATAACCCACATACCCACAATGATTTCTCAGATAAAAAACGAGATGAAAACAATGATGGAAGAAATGCTCCATTTACATAGACGAGAAATAGACAAAAGTCTAGAAGAAAATAGGAAACAAATAGAAACCTTACAAGAGCAATTCAGGAATGAATTACCAATAACGAAACACGTCCAAAGAGAATGCCAGGATTTGAAAACTAACGCTGAAAGCATGAAAAACCGTTTAAATGAAACCGAAGATAGAATTTCAGAACTGGAAGACAGCATGGCAGCTTATGAGCGTGAAAGGAAGAATCTCATGATATCATCAAAGACACAAGAAAAGTCAATCCAACAGCTGCAAGATGAGGCAAAGCGTAACAATATTC
>PVLD010015275.1:0-49236 GCA_004027595.1 Dinomys branickii | reverse complement strand
AAATAAAAAATCTTAAGCAAGCGAGCATACACACATAGACTACTGGCAAGAGGGGAAACAAACATGCTTTATCTGACACATAGCAGTCACAATCAACTTTTGCTAAAGGTCAATAATATTTTGTAGCATCCCACAAGAAACAAATGGAGCATTGGACACAACCTTCGGTACCAACTAACTGTTATCTCTTCTCAGCACACCTAAACGGCTTGCCATGGAATTCTTTACGCTTTAAAAGTGTTCAGTTAGCGTTTCTAGTTTGTATCTTCAAGTTGTTTTTGTTACAGGGAAAGGAACTCTTTAAGAAGAGTTACAAAGTGTAAATTATTGTTTAAGACAGAGCTTCTCAAATCTTCGGGTCTTCAGAATTGCCAGGACAGCACACTGAACTGCAGCTTGAGCTTCTACGGGGTAGGTAAGACGTAGAGCCCATGAATTTTTCCTCCTCACAGCTTTCCAGGGCAGAGTGGCATAGGTGTCAGACAGCCCACAGTATGAGAACTGGCCTTTAAAATGTGCTATGTTTTTACCTGTTTGTCACTATGATATTACTAGTTGTGAGAATGCCAGATTAATACAGAAAAGTACAAGATGCCAGCTTTTGTCTAAACCTTTAACACAGAAGTTATGGCTCCACTGACATCAAAAAGGCTTATTTTGTACCCTTTTCAGTGGCAACTGACCATCACTCAGCAAAGAAAGTGCTTTTAGACCCTCGTTTCAGGACAAGATCACATGGCATCATATAGCAAGCACTGTGTAACTCACCTTCTCAGCAACAACCAGTAGTAATTATACAATTATTTGTAAAAATAATAATTAGTTAATGACTGGCCTCCCCATGTGACTGTCACTTCCTCAACGCCATCACTCTTTCTCCTGGCTGCCACTATAGGTATTGACCATTGAGTTTTCACACTTTGATACATAGGAGAGTTTCAGTATCAGATAAAATGAATAGTAGAGAAAATGTTATTATTCTCATATTTATAGAGGCCTTAATGGCCTCAGATCAGAGATGGTATTCTCCTGCCTCACAGCAACAATGTGTTGTATTAATTATGACATTCTTGCATGCTGAGCTCAGACTGGGCTCAGGGATTATTTTCAATACAGGCAGCCTCTATCCATTGTCATATATGGAATATGAGATAAAATCTAATTGCTAGTCTTACCATGAGCTCCATTCAGAATGGTCTTTGCTTTGTTCACTTGATATTCTCTGAGATTTTGCCTCTACCTTTGTTCAGGCTGTTTCATTTATCTGAAATAGCTACTCTCCTCCAAACTCACTCTATTTGTGGAAAACCTATTAATTCCTTAAGTCCTATCTAGAGCACCATCTTCTCTGTGAGGCCTTTTGAAATCCCCTTAATTAGATGAAATCTCTGATGACTTTAACTTTATTCTACCTTACAACATCGTAATTCATATCCTTGCCTTCAGCTTCTTACTGAAATGGTGCTCCTGAAAGACTGGAAAAACTTACTCAACTTCTTACTATGACTCCAGTTATTAAACGAGTATATATTGATTTCCTACGATGTGACAGTCCCTAGGCTACATAAAGGCTGAAAAGAAGACCTTGCATGTGTCTTCAGGGAGCGCTCCTCTTCTGGAATACTAAACAAGAGTTTAAAGTTATATTTGCAGAACAGTGCAGCAGCTGCTATATGAGCAGCATTTATGGAATGTAGTGTTGGGATAATGAAAGAAATGATCAACTCTGAAGGAAGCAGCATGTGGAGAGATGATGGCGTAGTGATGAGAGATGACTATGTGAGGGACTCAGCAATGTGTACAGGATTTTCCAGGCCTTTGGGGGTCTTCAGTACCTTCCATTTAACCAAATTATTGGAACTGACCCTAACACAGCTCATAAACCTAAAGCAGGTAAAGCAAACTCTATTACTGCCCCAATTCTTAGTAATTTTCTGAATATCTGTTGCACAAAGATTGCATGGATCCCATACACTAATGTTCCTACAACTGGCTGCCATTCTGTTACACAGTATACTTTACTTCAGTCCATGGGCCCCTTGGCCTGACCAATTAACTGTTCCATAGCACTGACCTTGGTTGTCCTGTACCTCACAATGGCAACATCATTCCAAGCAGGAAGTAACACAAAGAGCCATTTCAAGCAGAGATTTGGACCTTGCTAAAGTAGATCTTCCCCTACAAGGTACATACGTGCACTGGTTGAGGAACTTACCAACACACAAATCCACTTTGCTGCTGTAGTAAGTAAAAGCTACCAAAAACAAAAGTTCTCACCAGAGACAGAGGACAAGCAGAGTAATGAGAGTCACCAGGAAAGATTTCATGAAATGGCCAAGGCTTACCCTGACTCTCCCTTTTGCAAAAATATCACAGTGTCACATTAAAACCTATTCCTTCTAAAGTATTAAATGGTTTAAAAGCCAAAGACTTGTGGTTTGATAAACTTGCAGCATGAGCTTCACAATAATCTCTAGGAAAGGTAGACACCAGCCAAATGGAAGACTTCTAGGATGTTTTAAGAAACCCTAGATATTTTTCATCAGCTGAAAACTATTTGGTCTATGAATGAAGCTAAAACATTTGATGATTCTCATGCAAACATGAAAATGCTCCAAGATCTCTTACCTCAGAGGGTCTCACACTTTGGCATGCTTTAGGCCCACCAGGAACTTTGTAAAAACTGTAAGTCAGATCACTGACCCCAGTGTTTAGAGCTCAGTAATTCTCAGGTTCAGTAATGGTGGACATAACTCTGGGACTTTGCAATTTGAGCAGGCACCACAATGAGTGGTTTTGTAGGACTCTCCCAGACCAGACTTTCTTTCAGAGAAATTATTCCTGATGTTGTGGTGTTAACTTTGAAAAAAAGTCAACTATAAAATTTTCTTCTTGCCACAACTTGCACATGTTACAGTGGAAATGAGATATTAGGAAATTAAGACTTCAACTTTGGCCAAGTGGCCTGCCCCAAACTCTCTAGTATGCTGTCCTTGATTAAAGATTTTTATCAGGAAAGGATGGGTGGTAATTCTCTTTTCCTGTCCCTAGCAAACTTAAAATTCTATTTTTTTAATTGGCTCCTTGCATCAATATGATTTACTGAGGCAAAACAAACAAACAAATGAAACAGAAGTGCGTAACTTTGATTCTTGCAAACAACTGTGAATTGAAGTTTAAGTATCCATCATTCATTGTCAAGTTGGAGCAAGATGTTCCTACCTCACTTACTTTTTTTTTTTTTCCGGTACCAGGGATCGAACTCAGGACCTTGCACTTGCCAGGCAAGCGCTTATGCCACTAAGCTATACCCCCAGCCCTAAATTTATTTTTTATTTATTTTTTTGGCGGTACTGGGGATCGAACTCAGGACCCTGCGCCTGCTAGGCAGGCGCTTATTCTACTGAGCTATATCCCCAGCCCTACCTCACTTCTTTATAACAGCTCTGAAGAAGGTGCAACTGTCTTCTCTTTACAGGTGAGAAAACAAGATGAATAGTTAGGAAACATGCAAAGATCAAAACACAAGAGGAATCCAGGGTACATTACCTGTGTCTCACGCTACAAGCCACTTTAGTCTTTGCCACTTCAAATAGTTGATATTTCACTGTTTTTGGAGTTATGTACTTTGAACAAATATGAGCTTGTACTTGCTGGATTGATGGCATAATTATCTAAGGGGAACCATGCTTTCCCCATGTACCCTTCAGTTTCCTTCCCGTCTGAGTGTGGGACCTGTAATCAAATTCTCTGACAGTAGGATTCAAGCCTCTATGCTCTTCTTTCCCTTTGAGGGCCATTTTTTCCTGTTCATTTCGGATTCTGTATCATCTATCTTTGATCGAGGCTCCTCTTCTTTCTTCTCCAGAGCGTTTCTTCCCAGAAGTCCCCCAGTTTTGCTATTCGGGATTTTAGACTTTCCTTTCTTTGCATCACTAAGCTTTGGGCTTTTCTCGCACTCTTCCTCTGCAGTGGTCAGACGCCCACGCTGTTTCTTTCATTTAGTTTTCTTTTTCGTTTTTCAGCCATACATTCCTTTCTCTTCTCTCTTAGATTTCATCATCCCACCTTAACCCTTACGAAGCTGCTGTGAGGATTTTCTCTCCTTACCAGTTCTAATGTCACCTTTTAACCCTGAGTAGGGAAGAAATATTGCTTATGTGCATTATTAATTATTTTTACTGATCATATAGATTTTTTCAGGTTTTATATATATGTATATGTTATTTATCTACTCAAATGCATAATCTATTTTTAACCGGAATAAAATGAACTGGTAAGTTTTGATGAAATTGCTACTGAGGGTCAAACTTTAGAGTGAAATGCATTTGTAACAAGAGGTAAGAAAATAGATTCACTCCTTGAACCACAAGGGCTTCCTCATTGACAAAAAGTAACACTTCCTAAAAATAGCTTGTGGAAAACAGACTAGTTTCAGAACTGCTGAGTTTCTATTTCAAAGCATATTCACAATAACTATAAAATCTAATTTTAAAAATCAGGCTCTTCATTCGCATGTGCACGATCCAGCACCACAGCAGGTATAAACTCCTTATCATGATTTACTTGTCACTGTCATGTAATTTATAAGTAACTCGTAGAACAGGCTCATGTCCTTATATCATTATCTCTTCAGCTCAATAATATTAGTGCAATCTTCCTTTCTTGAATAGGAATAAAACTAAAAGCAAAAATGTTTCCGAAACAGAGGAATCACGGCAAGGAGGATGAACAATGCAATGCATCAAAGCAACACAAGATGTCACTTTCACACAGGCCTGCGTTTGCAGGATAGTACCACATCTCCACGTGCGTAACATAACTTGGAGAGGAAAACCTTCAAGGAGATTTGCAGATGCCTCAGAGGCAAGAATAGGAGCCAAATATCTTGTTTTTGTTATCAATCTTTGCAGATTTCTTTGGGAAAGTATCCCCAGACTGAAATTATTTCCCTGTACCTATATAAACTTGCATGATACAGTGCCCCTGCAAAATATGGCACTGTGCCCTTGCCAGTCCTTCTGCGTCCTTTCTGCACTCTGGATGGCACAGACCTCAAATTCAGGAATTCTTCACTGGGAAGCAAATTTGTCCTTCCTGCTTCGGCATCGCTTGATCTGCGAGTGCTGTCCAACTTCTCATTCGAGGCCTTGTGTGCTAAAGAAAGATGCTGGTATTTCTTCTTCTGACTTTGCTCAACTTGCCCACTTGCACAGTGCTTCCAGATTGCATCGTTGGAAGCAATTCTGATTCCAGTGTTCATCTGTCCTCCAAGCTAAGATTTTAGCATGGAGCACTAGCTTCCTAGCACTTCTCTGACAAATCACCAACGATTATCCTGAGACAATTTTTTTCCTCTGCAAATGTGGACCTCACTGGGCTAAGATCAGTGTGTCAGTAGAGGTCCAGCAATTTCTGGAGACTCAGGGAAAACCTCTTTCTATAACTCTTTTAACAGCCTTTATAAATACAATTGAGTTCATCCAGGTAATCCAGAGAAGAGTACCTTGTGCACAGGTGAGGAGCAGTCCTAATTCCATCAACAACCGACATTTCCCTTGGCTTCATAATCTAACTCACAGGTTCCAGGGGTGAGGACATGCAAATCTTTGGAGGTTATTATTCTGTCTCCCCACATATGGTATTCTGTCTCCCACAGAGACTACTCCACGAAGTCTAACCACGTAGTCCCCCAAATCCTGTTACCATAGGGAAGAAGGTAATGGATTTTGGTAGAAAACTATGATCTCTGCTATACACTGAAAAAAAAAAAAAAGAATACAGTTACTCCATGATTTCCCTGTCTCCCTGATGGGAACCAGCATTTGAATACATAACAGACAATCTGTACTGCTCCACCTTGTTCCCTGAATAAGGGTGTACGGTGGAACGTTGCAGCTCTACTCTTAGAAATGTTTTGCACTAAATGTATAGACACATTTTAGATACAATCTCCTTCTAGAAATGTGACATGAGTGAGAAAACACACCAAAAAAGTAATAAAACTCTTTAAATACCGACAAGTTGACTACAATAATACTAGAAACTGAAACTATGCAAAAACATTAGACTAAAATCCCAGAATTTTTACTGAAGCCTTTAATTGTATGCTTCTCGACAAGATTCTTAACGTGAGGAAGGTGAAAGCACTTTGTAAGTTTATTTATTTATTTATTTATTTTTTTGCGGTACTGGGGATTGAACTCAGGACCCTGCGCTTGCTAGGCAAGCACTTATTCCACTGAGCTATATCCCCAGCCCTGTAAGTTTAAATATTTATAGCTTTACTTAAACTAAAGTGGTAAGGGCCTAGGGTGGTGGCACAGGTTTGTGATCCCAGTACTTGGGAGGCTGAGACAGAAGGATTGTTGTGAGTTTGAAACCAGCCTGAGCTACAAAGTGAGCTCAAGGCCAGCCTGACCTGCATAGTGAGACCCTGTCTCAAAAAGACTAAAAAAAAGCTACAGTGATAAATGCGTGCTGTTAAAAGATAATTCCCTTAATGCTGTAGGACTTCAACTCAAGTCTCACAGTATATTTTAGCAATAGATAGACTATTCAGAAAGAACAGTTGCAGATAAAATTATATCAGACGCTGAAATTGTTAGACTTAATAGACTAATTGTTAGACTTAGGGTCCTGGCTCTACCTCTCATTAATAGAGTTTCTTTAAGGTTACTTACACACTCTGGTCTCTCCTCAGATCATATAAACCTTTTGCCTTTTAAGGTTACTTAAAACTGAGCTTTCCACAGTCTCCTCATCCAAAACAAACACTAAATTTAACAATCATTGTCCACTCATTCAATGAATCATATGGAATAATGGATATAAGCATACTTACTGTATCGTATTTTTTCATCATGGTGGAGATAATTATACTATTGGTGCTTCTAATCATACTACCTTTCCATGAAAAACGGCATTTAAGTAAAGTTAAATAGCTTACAGAAATCGATAAGCCAAATTCAACATGAGTAAATTGTATCATGCGTGATTTGAATAAAAATAAAAAAAATGTTTTTGTACAGGGATAGAATGCAAATGACAGATTATCAGAGACAGGTATAAAAGTGTTTGAACAATTTAAGGTAGTATTTTCAGTATGAATCAGTAGAAAAATGCAAATCAACAGACTGACCAAACTAGCCAGTTACTAACAATTACTTACCATCTCCTTTATACCTATGAAAACACGCATGTAAGATGATGCAGGGACCAGCTACCTTGAATTTTTCATTGTCTAACAACCCAGAAATTTTGCAGTGGATTCAAGGTCCATTCTGAATGGAATGCTGCAGACAAATTGAAACAACTTCAGAGGAGTGTGGCCACAGAGTAAGGGAACATTCTACCTGAACAGTGGTTTAGAGAACAGCAGTTGGCTTATCTCCAATTTGGAGCTACTATGAAAAAAAAAAACCTGCTGAGAGTATTTTTTTCTGACACATGCTTTCATTATTTTAGGGTAATCGTCTAATGAAACTAGCATATAGTAGGCATGCATTTACCTACCATGAAAATGCTAGTTTTCCAAAGTAATTATATGATGTTACCCTCCTTTTTTTCCAGTGCTGGCAATGAACCCAGGGCCTCATGTATAAAAGGTAAGCATTCAATCACTGAGCTATGTACCAAGCTTTTCAGCAGTTTTAAAATCCTGTCTCACTGATTGCTGGATTTATGTCACCCTTAGAAACTCAGATTTCAGCCTTTCTTGGAAAAAAAATAGAACTGACCATACTCCACCCACTGATCCAAAAATAACACTCAATATTCACTAACCCTTTCGGATTGTGCATGAACAATTTAATTCCCCGAAGTTTTCCCTTATCACACCTTTCTAACAAATCCACATGCGGTAGTAACAACTCACACCGATACGCATGAGTTTATACAACCTGATATCATGGGAAACTGGTAGAATCCCTGCCACTATTAACTTGCTGACACTGGACCACAATGGAGATCTGCATTTGCAAAAGAATGTAAGCTTCTAGATGTGTCCTCTAGTAGCCCATGAAGAAGAGTGACGCAAGCATCCCCAGAAGTCTGAAAGAAAGTTCCAGTGATGGTGACGGAGGTGATAAAGTAAGACGTGCAATCTCCAGATGTCACCAGTTTCCTGTTCTGTTATTCACCTAATTTACACCTAATGATATGAAACATTGCTGTAATGTTGAAGTTTTGTTTTGTTTTATCCTTTTCTAGGGATTTAATTCCCTGAGGAAAGAGTCAGGCAGATGGAACCTTTCAGGCTACAAGCAGAGAAGAACTCACTACAAGTGTGCTCTGTCCTTGATGTGCAGAGCCTGTCACTTTTAATTCTCCAGCTTGTTTACTTTTCTACTACATAAGAACTGGGGCTTGTTTTTAACAGCATCGATTAAGTTGTCATTGATTTTTATGATAGGAAATAGAACTTAGAAAGTTCCCACATGAATTTAAAATAAGATAGTAACATCATGGTAAAACAATTTCCATGACAATTATGATACAAGCAAGTATCACTGAAAACCTTTCAAGGCTCACATAGGCTATGTGGAATCCAGATGTTAATACACACATATAAATATTAATGTTGTCATTCTATCATTTAATCCAAGAACATATATCAGCATGATTCTGGCCAAAAGAATGGAGTAGTTCATTTATTTTCCACATGTTTGTGTGCAGTTGAAATTTAGGTACAAGTTTATTTTCTACCAGTTATTAAAAAACTGCTTTAATAGTTAAGATTTATCGAACCTAGAATTCTACTGAACTTTTACAACACTACGTACATTAATCTACATAAAAATCTTCAGAGCAGTGTTCCTTAGACTTGCCACATTTTGAGACACTAATTCTGAGGGGCAGGGGCTGTCCTGTGCATTATACAATGTGGAAGAGCAGGCCTGGCCTCTATGCCAATAGTAACCTCTTTCTTTCTAAGTTATAACCATCAGCAGTATCTCCAAACACTGCAAATACACCCTAGGAAGAAAATATCCCCACTTTCCTGACAATCATTACTTAACGACAAATATTATTATATCAGTTCTCTTGTAGAACTTACTCTGGATTCAGGCAGAAGCATGAATTTTTAGAAGACAGAAACACTGCTCTTTGGATTGACAGACCAGGATTTTGCACTAATTAATTAACTCTCTATTTGATTTTCTAGACATTTGAAACTGCCATCTTGGACATGAGGCTTTTATTAGTACTGTGCGTATAAACTGAGTATCTGATGTGTAAGGCGAAATGCTAAGGCAAAAGGTGATATCAAAGTTGATTTACTCCAAGGCATTGAAAAGCATAAACCTTACCAAGATAAACAGATAATTAGTACTTGAAGTTAGAAGTTACATGTAGTTAAATACCAATAAAGATTAATATGTACATAAGTATTTTTAAAATATTACCTTTTGAGTACTCTGGCTTCCTTAAAATGTTGGAATCACTGCAAAAATATATTATACAAATGTAAAATTATTACCTGTGATAAAATTTTCTAGTAAGGAAAAAATGTCCACGACATTCAATGGTTAACAAGTCTGGCTCTCCACATGTTTATACATATAAAGATTTTTTAAAGAGAATAAAAATTAACAAAATAACAACAACACAGACAAAAACAAAACAAAGCAAAAACAACAAAAGTAATATAGGGTTTCAAAACAAAATGATAGGAATTAACAGTGGTTGCTATATTACATACTGTTATCTTCAACGAAGTTGCTCGGATCACCAGAGGTAAGGTTGCAAGATAACAATATGCAATATAACAGCCATTGTTGAATTTCTATCATCTTGTCTAGTGAAGCTCTGTACCATTTCTATTTTTTAAATTATTTTTATTCTCTTTAGTTGCTTGATCAATCTTGCATATAAAGTGTTTTCAGAGCACAGTCACTCTCCTTTGTTTAAGCAGGGTCTGCATAATGACAGGGATGAACAGTTGTGACAGAGATCACACAACTCTTAAAGCCAAATTCACTATTTGACGTTTTACAGAGAAAGTTTATATTTTTCAGAAAAAAAAAAAACTCAGGGTTGTCAGATCTTACAGATATGCAGCAGAAAATACTGTACTTGTGTACACATTTATGTTGCATATGTTGTATCTTTAAATGCATAATCAGCTGGACTAAGAGAATGTAATCACATCTTTGAATTCACTCACATCTTGAAATACAGAGCATTTACCTTCTCTGTTTGGAAGTGTCTTTAATAAAGGGTATTGATTAGAATGTATTTCTGTGTCAGGAAATGGGCCAAGAGCTTTTCACGCATCATACTCTTTAATAAGTATAACGACACTGTGTGATAGCTGATCACGCTCTTGCACTTCGTGAAGTTACTGAGCCATGTGAAGCTAGGGCGCTCCTTCATGTCATAGGCAACCAAAACTCAGACATGTCTTAGGGCAAAATCAAGTTTTGAACCATTTTTGTTACACAAAATGAAATCTTAATTCAAATTTTATTTGGTATTATGTATGTTTCAAAGATGGAAGGGATATTTTTCAGTTCATCAAAATGTTCCTAATCTTCTGACAAAAGAAGGTCTGGCTGTTGAAAAGCGGTCAACATCACTGACTTATCCATTTATCAAATCGAGAGCAAGCCCCCCGCCTTCCTCTAGACATTGCACTGGTATTTCAGATACTGTTTTGATAACAGGCATCCTCCCTGACCTCCTACCCTGGGGAGATAGAAAGAAACAGTAACCCAAAATAGGAAAATGGCTATATTAGAAGCATGCACCAGAAATTGAGAAAGGACAAAACCTCCACAAAGACATCTGGAGTCCACACTAAATGGGCACTGGCTGGCTTGAATGGTGATTTGGACACTGCCGATGATATGCTTAGAACAGCCTTAGGATACGATGGTGCTTTTTGCACAGCTCTTGACTCAGTAAGATTGATTTTTTTGTAGGGGGCTGGGAGTTCAGCCTAGGTATGCAAATGGAGCTACATCCTCAGCTCTTTTCTGTATGCTTTCTTTTTTTTTTTTTTTTGTTTAATTTTTGAGAGAATCTCTCTAAGTCACAAAGTTGCCCAGGCTGGGCTTGAATTGTGATCCTTCAGCCTCAGCCTCCTAGAGTACGGGCGTGTGCAACCATCCTAATTTGAGTGCTCATGTCTTAGTGGGGAATACAAGATAGAACGCATAGAACATTTACCCACAACACAGAGCACTGTATAAATAAGTACTAAGTCGTGTGGAACAGCACAGAAATACAAGACATAGAAAACAGAAGGAAATGACCAGCATATGAGAGAATTAGGAAAAAGATGGGAAGCAAGTTGAACATTTAAAGATTCCCATAACCTGCTTCAATGGGGCAGAGGTTAAGGAGAGCATAGACAGCATATTCAGTGACCAGCTGACGGAGGGAAAGTGTCCGCATTTTCAGGCTTTAAGGAGGCTGGATTAAATAAAAGCAGAGTATGAAGAATAGTGGGAGACAATGCTCTATGGGAGTTTGGGGGCAAAAGTTGTAGATAGTTTTGAAAAGTGAGGAAAAAAATAATATATTGAACCAAAACAGGTGGTTTGTAAAGAGTACTGCCATATGTCATATAACAACACTTCAGGCTACAGTGGATCACATACGGAGTGGTGGCCTCACAAGATTATGGCGTAGCTGGAAATCCCTGGTGCCTAATGGCATCAGAACCAGGGTCCCCTTGTAGTGGCACATGACTCACCCGCTTGTGGTGATGCTGATGTAAACAAAACTATACCACTATGTATGGCACATGGGGCTTGATAGTGATAAGAAACGACTGTGCTGCCAGTTTGCGTATTTACTATGCTCTGTGCCATTGTACTCATAGAAAAGGCACTCATTATGAACCAGTACTCAGCAGCCTGGGGCATCTCCCTGTCTCTTGATTGTATCAATGAGCCTGGATGATGTGGGTTTGCATGGGCTTGCTCTCTGCTATTTGCCTAAGAACAACATTGCCTAGTGACACACTTAGCAGAATGTGTTCCCATCTTTACACAGCCCATGGTTACATAATGTAATCAAAACTAAATAGGTGAAGAAAAGACCAAATATCATTAATACATCATAACTCCAAATGAAGGGACACCGATCGGTGTGAAATTTGATACCAAAATAACTGGAAAGATTCTTGGAATTCAGGATGCACTGAAATACAGAGGCAGAAGTACTTGAGGATGAATTTACATCCTAAAGTAATTATTGCAACTTATTATTTATAATAAAGGCAGCATCACCTTACCATATATCTGACACCATACAAATAAAACCTTTCTGACTCATCACCATCCCCCTGCTTCCAACTCAACGATGGAGCCGAGATACAAATCAAGTTACCCCACAAATGGCCACATACTTAACAACTGGATTGAAGTTTCAAATGAGAAGTATCCATCTATCACAAAAGAAACTAGCACAGACTTAGGGAAAATGAAGGGAAGCTTGGTACATTTGAAAAGAAACCACAATTTTTTTTTTCTTTTCAGCCTAGAAGGAGAAGACACACAATGAATAAGAGGAAGGACAGAGAACAGAATATTTCTCAGTGTAAATGTACTGTAATTATGCAAATACATTTGGAGCATTTATGAATGGTTTCATTTTCTTACTGCTAACACATGAGCTTTCAACTTCATAAACAAGGATCACAGGGTTTTCTACTACTCAAGTCTAAAGTCTGAACATTTGGCAGAGGTAGCAGTATGCATAGTTTGGAAAAGTTAGTCCCTTTTCAGTAAGTGTGTATTTCTTTGCCTGAAAATAGCACACAACCTGTATTCTTTCCACTTTGAGACAAAAATTAGAGTGACTTATAAATCCCACATCATGGTTTAACTTGGAATGGTCTTAAATTTAAACACACATAGTTTGGATTCTTTGACCAATATCAAATACCTACTACCATAAGGATTAGTATATCTCAAGTCAAAACCTTCTCTTTTTTCTTCATATTTGCAGCTTAGTAAACCTGGGTTTTTCTGGAGGTAATTTAAATATTAATTTCAAAAATCATAATAATTACTTAAAATGTTTTTATTCAACATGAACATTTTTCCTGCCTCTTTTAAACTTATAATGTTCAGGTGCCAACCTACTATCTGGAATTAAAACAGCTATATCTACCAATTTGAATGTTGTCTTGGTTACCTCCTTTTTTGTTGCTGAGACAAAATACCTGGCATGCGAAATTAAGAAAGAAAAGGTTTATTACCTCACGGTTTGTAGGGGTTTCAGTCTCTATTGACCCACCCACACCATCTACATGCTCTCCTCTTCCACAGGCTCAGGGTGTTTACCAAGTGAGGACCCTGGCCCCCTGCTGTGTGCTTCCAAACTTCTCAAGTTGACACAATGTACCAAACATTACAAATATTAAACATGTTTTACTATAAACTTAGCAAGATATTCAGATATGGTCCATTGTGGCAAGATCCCGTTCTCTTTGTATCATGAGCTTACATTCTGGATGAGAAGACTAAGCCTAAATTTTACAAAGGTACATTCATTTTTTATTTATTTATATTTGCTAGCAGATGAAACATTTAACTTTATTTTAAACCAACATTCCACTCAAGAAAGATAAACCCCGTATGCATCCTCTTACACTGACCAACGTAACTAAGTACAAATAAAGTCAATGGTGTACCCCCTTAGCATGCTGTGCTGTATGTCAAAAACCAATCCCTCCCCCACCCCGAGTCCTGGCCCCTGGCAAACATAAATAAATGATTGTGTAGTGCATGATGATACCACTAGGAGAGAACTTTGGTTCATACAGTCAGCTGCCAAAGAGGTTGCACCCAAAACCTGCGCCCTCGGCACTCAAAGTCAGTCAGTGGTGGTGGTTCATGGTATCAACCATGCTCCTTCCACAACACCAGATGAATACTCTGTGGTCTGGCATGCTGGTGGCAATAACCAAGCGGAGGTCACTGTGCCCTTCCAGTCCATTCAGCCAGGAAGCTTTGCCTGCCAGGAAACTCGAGCTTCTCTTCGATTTCTTGTCTCTGGCAGAGCCCAGCAACTAATCAGGCTCTCTGTCCGCAAGTCCATGATGTACAGGTAGCGGTTGTCAAACAGCAGGGCAAAGACATCTCCAAAGTCAAGCAAGGCCAGGTTTGCTACCTCAGGAGTCTTGATGACCCTGAGAATATAACTGGTGAAACCCCACTGGTGGAGACCAAGGGCTGAACTACGCACAACGTATTGGCCATCAAAATGAAGTCGTGGCTGTAGGCAGATACTCCTATCCTCAGAGACAATGTCTTTAAGCACTTGCAGTTGATTTCTCTCCCAATTGGCCAAATCTTGATCTCATATTTGTCTGCACTTAAGAGGATATAATCTCCTCGGCTGTACAAGAGAGACCTGACTTTGCACTTCTGCAAAACCACCTTGGGGACCCATTCCATGTGCCCAGTTAGTGTGTTCACGCATGTTCCAGCAGATAAAGCCCATACTTTCACAGTGAAGTCTACAGACCACTGACCAAGATATCCAGTTCATCATTATAGTCCACGCTAAACACTGCGCCAGTGTGACCCCAGAAGTGCTGGGTCCTAGCTCCGGAACTCCATTCCCAGCAGGCCACAGTGTTGTCAGAGGAGCCTATCACAAGCTTCTGTTCATCAAACTTCACCGCTGCACAAGTGTGGGTCTGGGTGCCATAAATGCACTGCCCTGTGCTTACATCCCACAGCTTTGCAGACAAGTCATCTGACGCTGTACAGAGAAGTCCATAAGTCAAGTGCATACACTCTGGCACTCTGTCCAATTAATGATGAGGCCTCAAAGGCTTCATGGTCCTCCAGCTGCTTCATTCTCAAAATAGCCTTCAAATAAACCTTCTTCCAGGGCAAAGCGTCCTGAACAGAATCATCTATCTGCCAGCCCAACCCCTTACATGCAGTCTGCCACACCTCTGTACAGACCCTGTCTTGGTTAATTTACTCTTGTTGCTGAGATAAAATACCCAACACCCAAAATGAAGGAAGGAAAGGTTTATTTAGCTTACAGTTTGTGGAGGTTTCAGTCCATACTTGGCTGGTTCTGAGGCAGAGTGGCACATGGCAGAGGGAAACTGTTCAGGGCAGCAGAGCACAGCAAAACAAGCAGAGCAAAAGGGAGGAACGACTGCAAGCAGCCTCTTCTCTTCCCCTACATTGTAAACAACCTACCCCCACCCAGGGGGTGTGTAGCTCTCACGTAATCTCCATGCCCTCGTCTTCCACAGGCTCAGGATGTTTACAAAGTAAGCACCCCAGCTTCCTCTGGAGTCACTCAGCTAAACCTCTAGATTCCCCAAGTTGACACAATGTATCAACCATAACAGACCCTTATCACTTTGTTCCACTGTTTAGAGATGAGGCAGCACAGGAGTAAAGTCTGGGGATCGAGCCATTTTAACAAATAAAAACTGAGCTCCAGGGGTAGGAGTTTGAGAAGTCTTGCTTGAGGAGAGTCTCTAGGTTATTGGAGAGATGCCTGAGCTGGACTGCCCCACTCAGACTAATCAGGTGATCCAGAGTTTCATTTTTCTGTCTCAGCTTCCTTACTTGTGAAATGCAGCCATAAACAGCATTACCTGAGCGAGAGCCCCGGGGGCCCAGACCTCACGCCCAGCTCACACTGACTAGGGGCGCTTGGGCCGCCAGAGCCTAGCAGCGGCCGGGTCTGCTCCGCAGCCATGGTGCTTGGACCTGCGGCCGTCACTCCGCGTCTGCAGCCTCTACAAAGGTACATTTATATACTCATATTTCATATACAGATTATATATTAAATTTATACATATGCTTATGTGTATATTTTAGATTCTATTTTAGCTACATATATGTGTATACACACATAGACATAAATAAGTATACATAATAGATATCCTAAAGCAGTTGAATAGTGCAGAATAGATTGCCAAGTGTTAGTTAGGGAAGTGTAGTGTTCCTATGGCAGCCTTCACAGACAAAAAAAAACACCCCAAAACAGTACAGTTAGATTTTGAGTTGGATTGCAGAGACAAGGAACATAGGAAGTGATTAACCAACGTTTGTAGTCACATATACTAGGTTTCAGAGTCAGTATTTCCATCTGCTGTGTTATATTTTTTCCTAATAGCAGTATTTAATATAATGCTCAGTTTTGTTTTTATAAGCGGGGCATTTTTTTATTGGTCGTTCTTCAGGAGTTTCACTCTAAATAGAACAAGGTGATGAGGGTGTGAACACCAGGCTATTAACAAGCGCTCAGGAGCCATCGTTCACGTATATTCAACGCTTTCTTAGCTTGGCTATGTTCACTGTTCCTTGTCCTCTTTTCTTGAGAACATTTCTTCCAAGGAACATTAAGACTTGAATCTTATAATCCGGTCATGACATAGCTTGCTTGCTTTTATGTGAGGTTTGTAGTGTGGCGTAAGGTAAAAAAAAAAAAAAAAAAATCATTGAACACCTTTTGGCTTGAACTTGTGGGTGATTTAAACCTTTCTTAACCAAGATTATTTCATAGGAGATAATGGTGACTCTAGGCTCCTCAGATTGCTTAGGTATTTGCGTAAAAGTAAGTGGACAACACTGTTCAAATTTGTCACCTTTTTGTGGAGATGACTACAGACATGCACGCTTATTCACAGAGAGTTCATTCAAAGGATAGGTAGATCTAAGTTGATTTAGGAAACTCAATTGTGGTCTCTATGTGTGTGCTTAACCGGTAGGTTAAGACAATAGGGAAACAGAGGAAGAGGATGTGTAAGGCAGGGAGGGGTTGTGCACTTTAAGCATAAACTGGCTATTGTTTTAGAGCTTGTCAAAATAAGTTTGGAAATCAGTGTTTTATCACACAAGTATAAAAGGACACCAGCAGAAAACATGGACCATCACTCAACACTTTCAGCAAGTTTCTTTCTTCAACAAATGTGAGGTTATAAGACAAAAGCAAGTAAACAGCATGAGGAAAAGAGAAACAGAAGGAAATTGGGGTAAATTACATAAAAGTTAATTCATCATTTGTCACACTAGCAATGTAAATTTTGAATGGAAAGCCATAAACAATTGAATCCATAAACAGAATGCTGTATGGTCATCTCTTGATCTGACATCTCTATAAAGGATATTAAATAACAATCAAAATTCCATGTATACCTACCAATAAAATATTACCAATTCTTAGATTTTAATATGATTTCTTAAAATGTAAAATATTTTAAGAATGGACTACATCCAAAATAATGATGGAATATTCATGACAGCATGAGAGAGTAATGGAAGTTTCTTAATTTTCCTTTCCTTTAACTGTTATTCAATCAATTTTCCGGACAAAATTGACTATTATTTTCATATTTATATGATCTTATGTTTTAAAATATGTAATATAGAAAGATAGATAAGATAGTTATAATACTGACTTCCTTCAGTTCATTAAATATGCTTTGTTCTTATATTGTTTCATCGATTATGCATGTCTATATCTTATAATCTGAGTAGCTACTTTGCAGACAACAATATGCAGTGTATTAAGCATTGTTAATCTCCTATTATCTTTTTTTGAAATTATGTAGTATTGTTTTTTCTCTTTAAAATACAAAAAGAGCCTTCCTGGCAAGTGCAAGGTCCTGAATTCTAATCCCAGTACCAAAAATAAAACAATAAATAGATAACATACACAAACAGCAAATATTCACTGGACACTATATACAACCTACGTATTCCTTCTTTAATTCTCATGATACTTGTATAACTCTTCAGTAAAGTCAATATTAAAATTTTATAAATAAGAAACATGAATCTTAGAATACTAAATACTTTTAGCTAACCAAGATGGAAAGTTGTCAAGCTAGAATTTGAACCAGATTCTTCTGTTTACAAATTTAAGACTAATCTCTGAGTTATTCTCTCACTAATAGAAAGGATCATATATACCTTATACGTTTACAAATGATAGTCATTAGACCACAGAAAACCAAAGAATCATTCAATACCTGAGCTATTTATTTATTCTGTCCAAACTGTAAGTTCCTTATTTGTAATAGAGTGTTCATAATTAGTACCAGCAAGCTCTTACAACGGTGGTAGCAATCTAATTATATAATATATAGAGATAGTTTAACTCTACTATGCATTACTCTGTACATGTGAACTAAAAATAGTTCTCATTGCTAGTTTTGTATTCATATGCCCTTATTTAAAATGTTGAGCATCTTAGATTCGTGCTGCATATTAGAGTTGCAACGTGTTTTTATACACAATATATTGGTATGCATATTATTCAAGATCGGGTATTTGTAATGCAGTAGGATTAACACCTATTATTCTAGGGTTTACAAATGACATGCAAGTCCAAAGTGCTACAACTCAGTTTGGTTTTGAAAAATATTACAGAATACTGTTTTGTTTTGTTTTGCTTTGTTTCACTGGATGGGCTACATTGAGATTCTTATTTTGCTATTTATTTGCTACATTTACAGGAAGTGATTAAAATACATGGTAAAATTTGTTTGAAAAATTTATTACACTTTCAGTTTCTTATACTAGAGAGACAATAAGATGTTTACACATGTGAGTGTGATTAAATTCACTTATGACTGTGGTCTCTAGGTGCATCTATTTACCTAGAAAAGCCTCGAGTTTATCTTTCTTTATAGCTAAGTAGTACTCTAAGGTATAAAACACCACGTCTCTTTATTCATTCCTCCGTGGATGGACATTTGGGTTGTTTCCAAGATTTCACTATTACGAATTGTGCTGCTATCACTATTACGAATTGTGCTACTATCACTATTACAAATTGTGCATATATATTGCTGTGTTATAATGTTTTCATTTCTTCTGGAAAAATACCCAGAAGAGGAATAGCTGGGTGAAATGGGACCTCTAATTCTAGATTTTGAGGACACTCCACAGTGATTTCCACAGTGGTTTAACCAGTCTACTCTCCCTCCAACAGTGGAGAAGGGCTCTTTTTCCCCACAACCCCACCAGCATTTGTTACTGGTTGATTTATTGGTCATATACACTCTTTCTGGGGTGAGATCAAAGCTAAGTGTTGTTTTAATTTGAATTTCTCCAGTGGCCCATGGTGTTGAACATTTTTTCATATATTTATTTGCCATTTGTATTTCTTCATCTGAGAAGTGTGTATTCATCAGAGATGTCCATGTTGGGATTATGTTTTTGAACTTTGGGGGCTTGTTTTTTTTTAAATTCTTTGTATGTTCTAGATAGAAGTCATTTGTCTGACAGACAGTTGACTAAAACTTTTTCTCAATTTGTAAATTTTCTTTTCACTCTGTTGGCTATTTCTTTTGATGTGCAAAATCTTTTAACTAAGTGTACTTTTAAGTACAGAAGTCTTAGAACAGTTTCACCTACATCAGACTCTTCTGAAAGTAACAACTGAGAAATAAAGAACTATCTATTTTTGAAATAATGATAAAATATGTTATTAAGGATGATTGATGTGGTTATATAAACATTTATCAATATCTAAAGGGTAAATATAAATACAAAAGTTCAAGAAAAATCACTTTGAAATACCTTTGGCTCAGGAATTCAATGTATCTTTATATAAATGTACATTTAATTTGGACACACTCTAGCCTCTCAACCAGAATAGATACCGAAGGGAATTTGACATATTTGGAAGTTATTCAAATTGAATTATTTTTATTTTTTGTATTTTTATTTTTTATTTTAAAGAGAATAAAAATTAAAAACTACAGAATTTCAAAACAAAATGATAGGAAATCAACCATGATTGTCATATTTCATAGTGCTATCTTTAAAGTAATTATTCAGATTACCAGATGTAAGTAAACATATATAAAATAGCAATAATCAATGGCTTGGATTATTTTATACTTAAAAGACAACCTTAAAAGCTAAAAGTTGATAGATTTTACCTCTTTTGGAATAGTTATTATCTCTTCAAGTCCTCTTCTCAAAGAAATACGTGGTTGAAGTACTAAGAGTAAGTTCATACAGAAGAAAAAAAGAGTACTGAGTTGAAAATTTTTTGATGTAAAAACCAGAATTTCAAATAACTAAATGGAAAATAAAAAATCAGTGTGATTTCAGATAAAGGTTACAGAGCTGAAAAATTATATAAATATGCAATGTCACAATCCTTCAGATACACAGTATAATATTTAAAACTGCATTTTAAAAATATGTTCTTAAGGTATTCTTCCATCATGCTACATCTTGTTATGTCTTTTTTTTTTTTTTTTTGGCGGTACTGGGGATCAAACTTAGGACTCTGCGCCTGCTAGGTAGGCGCTTATTCCACTGAGCTATATCCCCAGCCCTACATTTTGTTATGTCAATGTGCATGTTTTCAGAGTCCAACATGGGGATAATTCAAATCCTATCACTTTTAGGCTTCAAATCCTACAGGAGACTCCAATTTATTCAGCGTAAAAGAAAAGACATTTTAATGATTTACAAGCTTCAGTGAAATGCAGAAATGCTTTATTGGTTTATTTTTATTCGTCCGAGCTAGATGCGCGAAGGAGACTCCTTGCACATACATCCTTCATTCGTGGGGCTGGCAGTTAGGATCACGGTATCACGCAGTCCCTGCTTTACATGGGGTGGATTTCCCGCAGGACTCCTACCTCCAAAAGACATGCAATGACTTTGTCTTCCCTGCCTCTGCCCAGCAGGGTAACTAAACCCCAAGAACAGCTTACTTAGATTAGCAGACAGCTCAGGGGAAAGGCAGTTACGTGCTTCTGTGATCTGTTTCCTTTCAGGGGCCCCTGGTCTCCTTTATTTTAGAGTTTATTGCCGTCAACCCTGTCAAAGCTTAGTCCCTTAAAGATTCTCTTCTTTTTAACCCAGGAGTCTTTTTGTCCTTGTAAGTAACCTTGCTTTCCAAAGACAAGATAACTCATGTAAACATCGTTATCATTAAAGCAATATATCATACTCACAGTGTTTTTAAATAAGCATAAAGTCCTTGTTTGTGCAGAAAATCAAGGGTTTTGTTTTCTTTCATTTTGAGAGAAAGTGTGTATGACTGTGTTTCAGTTGAACACAATCAATCGCTGAATGGGATGTTAAATTATTATCCTTTTAATTGTGATTCTAGCAGTTTCCAGCCCTTCAAAAGCTTGACAGACATGAAAATGCCATGTTGTTAATATAGTGCACAGTACGTGGTTTGAACAAATGGAAACTGCATGAGAAATTCTTCCACTGTTTGGACTACTGGAATAGATTAGGACATCAGTAGCATCTGCTTAAATTTCCAGAAGCCTTTGAAATACAAGACATGGCAACAAATGACAAAATATAGCAGAGTAACATAAATTAGTAAAGCGGACAGTGAAAAATTAATTCTCTGCTTTCATAGCTTTTCATAGATTTTCTGTAGCTGGAAAGATATCAAAGCAAAATATCAAAATATTTATTTATTATTTTACTATAAAAATAAACAAAAAATAAGCTATATTGTTTTTTTTCCATGCCTTTCTATTGTGATACTCAGATGAAACAGTTATCAGTAACTTGGTATACCTTTCTAGATCACTGTATGCATTGTTACATATAATTCAATAAAGATAAGATCATGTTACATAAATTATCTTTTTCTTCATCTCTTAAGTGGTAAGCTATGTTAAATGCATAAATTTAAATATTTTTTTTAAAAATTATGAATAGAATGGCACTGTATATTTACTATAGAATTTGAATAAGTCATGTTGGCACAAAGGAAAATCCACACATATATGGAAATATAATTTCAACACTTTTAGAATTATTTTAATCACTTTCTGCTCCATTCTCAGAAGAATTTGTTATGGCAAATCTCACTTTTTTCAGTTAATAATACAAGGGCAATATTCATACATTTGTGCTTTTCTTTAATGTTTTAATAATTGAGTAATATCTTACGATGCTACTTCCAGTGACTTTAATCCTATGCTGCGAAATTACTTTGAGTCTCTATAAGAAAACATTTGATAATGTGCATGCATGTAGCCAAAGACTTAAGTATATCTGAAGGAAACATTCTAGTACATAGTATTTCTAAGTGAAGTTATCATTGTAAAGATTTTTCCTGTAATGTACCTGTGACTATTTAAGTCTAAAATATCCACAAAAGTTTCATGTTTACAGAGGTGTGATGTTTCTGAAGGTGGATATATCATGAGAGCACTATTTTTATCAGTGGGTCAATTCACTGATGAGATCATAACTAACTTGCGAGTCTGGGTAGAGGAAGTGAGTCACAGGGAGGGTATAGTGCTCACGCTGGCCCTTCCTGTTCTCTCTGCTTTCAGAGTATTGTGGATTAAACAACGTTTCCTCTCCAGGTCCTTCCTCCGTGCTATTTCTGCATTAAAGCCAACCAACCATGGACCGAACCCTTTATAACCAGGAGCCAAACAACACTTTTCTTCTTTAAATTGTGTATGTTAAGTACTTTGTCAAGCAACAAAAACAAAAAAATCTGAGTAATAATAATATGATTCTCCACAACAAAAGTCATCTACACTCCCTTGACTCAGGAAGTAGTAAGTGAGAAGTTATACTAAAAACATCCAATACTGTAGCTATAGGTGACTTACGGCATTTGAGCATTTGCAGTGAGACTAGTTCAAATGGAGAACTGCTGTAATAGTAAAATACACATTGGATTTCATAATCTAATAGTTTAAAAGGAACTTAAAGTATGTTGTTAAGCATATTATAATTCGTTTTACATTAAAATTAAATTTTTATGCATTTGACAAATATATTATTGAAATTTATTTCTTCTGTTTCTTTTAATTCTTGTAATGTGACTTTAGAAAACTGAAATCTATTTGTGGCATATATGTTACTTTTGAAGAGTGCTAGCATAATTTTGACTTGTTTCATTTCCTTGTTTTAATATACTTTTATGTTTAAGAAATAAATATGCAAAGTGAACAAAAGAGGGGATTACTTAGTCAATCTATGGACCTGCTAGGTCACTTTTTTCCAGTACTTGTGGAACTCACCACCACGGATATCAGAATCAGGAACCAACTTTGTATATTTCATATGAAAATTTATAATATTCTTTCATTTTCTTTCCCGTATGATGTCATATGGTCTGTTTGTAATCCTGAAGAAAAAGTTAAATGACCAGATATGTAGAGATTATACAAGTATGAATTTCAGTACCTTAATTTTATGCAAAAAGGATGAATTGCAATTAAAATTGAAACCCAAATTGCTTCTACATCATGTACGTACTAAACACAGTGCTTTGAACAGCAGGTATTACAAGGTTGTCTCCATCACTTCAGGAAGCTGTAACAATACCTTAGGCTGGGTAATTTACTGAGTACACATTTGTTGAGTACAGTTCTGAAGCCCGACAAGTCTATGATCAAGGTACTAATCAATTTCGTGTCTCAAGAAGAGTAAATTCTCACAGGGGACATTCACCTAGCTGAAGGCAGAATGGGTCCCTCTTTCATAAGGGCACTAATCTCAATGATGAGGATAGACCTTGCAAAAAGTTGATGTTTTCAAACTATCACATAGAGAATTCAGTTTCAACATGTGAATTTTGGGAAAAAGGTGAATGTTCAGAGCATTGCATCCTGCCCACCCCCATGGAGTTCAAGTATTTCTCACATGCCAGACAAATTCATCCTATGCAAAACCTTAATTTACTCCAGCAGCAAATTTAAGTTCAATGTTAAACTAAATACCCTTTGTATTAGATAATGGTGGAATTCAAATAGGATTCATCTTAAAACAAATTTGATTCAAGCTGTGTGCCTGGGAAAGCAAAGAAAATATATGTCACCAAAATGCAGTGGTGGGCCAGAGACAGGACATATATTTCCATTGCAAAAGGAAAAATAATAAGGAATAAAGGGATATTATATCTCAAATAATTCCAAAGCACAACAGTCCAAACTTTAACTCTTAAGGTTTGAGAGTAAATGTCTTTGATGCAGTGTTTCACTGGGAATACTTTGGATTGAGGGTTGGACCCTCATGGTGATAAGCCAGCCCCTTGACCTCCTTGACCCCATGCAGCATTTCTGATGCATCAGAGGAGTCCCATATCTGTGGCTCTCCCATGCAGAATTTGCACACTGAGGGTCCTACCAGCATGATCTTGGGGTGTTTTCTGGCCTCTCAGCTCTGTCCAACATTGTCTCAGTGTGGGCATGCTGCAGTGGACCTACCCATGTCTCAGTTGTCTGGAAGGGAACCAAAATAATCTATAGTATCCTTTGAAATTTAGATAGAAGTCACAATACATCCATAGCTTGTATACTCTTGTTTGTCAGCTGAGATGGCCTCCTTTGGACACTGCCAAGGATTATCACCCATGTACTCTGGAGAAACAACTGAAGCTCTCCTTAGCTTGTTTCAGCCATATCTGGAGTGGCCAGTGAATGCTGCACCCAGAGGCAGAGAAGGCCCTAGAATTCTGGTCTTGTGATGGGAGAGGCCTCTGACATAGCTTGTTGTCATCTTCTATTATCTGGATGAAATTCACCTAGCTTCTTTTACCCATACTAATTCTCTTCTCATAACTAATGATTTACACTTACTCTTTTCAGTACACTTTTTTCACTATTTATAATATGACCAGGCTTAGTACTCCCAACTTTTTCATTATAAATTTTATTTTTAGTTTGTTTTTCCATTGTTAAGTTTTACTATAAGCAGTCAAAGAAAGTTGTGCTGTATCCTTTCCAATTTGCCTGGCATTTATGCTGCCAAATATTCTATTTTATCACTCAGTTTCCCTTTTTCACAAAACACTAGAACACAAACAAACTCCATTCAACTTTTTGACACTTTATAATAAGGAACTTTCTTCCAATTTCCAATAATATGTTCCTCATTTCTGTAAAGTCTCATCAGAATAGTCTTGACTACCTATGTTTCTAGCAATATTCTGCTCATCATGATCACTTAGTAACCTCTAAAACCATGGAAGTTACAGCTTTTTTCTGAGATCATGTAAGAACCAACTTCAATATTCTATTCATGGTGATGGCATTAGTCGCTTTCCAGTTGCTGGGAGAATATAGCCAATGCCTGCAACTTAAAGAAGAGGTTTATTTTGGCTTATAGTTTTACTGGGTTCAGTTCATGGTTTGCTAGCTCAAGAGAGAAGCAGCATGGCAGGATGGCATGACTCACTGCATGGCAACCTGGAAGCAGAGAAAAAAGGGAGGAATCTGGGACAAGAAGGTCATCCTTCTCCCCAGTGACTTGCTTGCTCTGATCAGGTCCTGCCTCTACCTCTAAACAGCACAGTTGGCCATGCACACATCAATGAATGAATCCACTCATGATTATGCCATCCTCATGATCCAGTCATTTTCCAAAAGCCTCACCTATGAATAGGAGACTTTCAAGAGACACATTAGATCTAAACCGTAATGACAACATACCTTTTTTTCTCAGTAATATACTTCCAAACTCTTCAAGCCTCTACCATTACCTTGTTTCAAAGCCATTTCCATACTTTAAGGAAATGGTTAAGCAAATATAATAACCTATGTCTTAGTCTTAATTTCTGTTGTACTATATTTGGGCTGACATAGCCACATACCTTAGAGTAGTTAACTACAAACAATAGAAATATATGGCTCACTGAAGCCTTGGAGGTCCAAGATCAAGGTATCAGTAGATGTGGTGTCTAATGAAGACCTATCCTCAGACACAGCACCTTCTAGCTATGTACCCCCAAAAGATCAAAAGGACTTTCTTGAGACTTTTTTATTAAAGCAACAATCTCATTCTCTAATCAACTGCTTAATACCTTACTTCTTAATACTATCATGCTGAAGACTAACTTTCAATTCATGAACAACATGGTTGTGAAAGAACTCAAAACAAAGCCAAGTGATTCAGAAAGTTTATCACTGGAGTTCCTTCTGGAGCAAAGAAAAAATCCAAATAAGATTGATTCATTTCACGTTACAGTAAATCTTACTGTTTTCTTAATGTTGAAAATTAATCATCCAAATCATAGCTATCAGAATATCTCCAGAAACAGAACATTCAGTTAAGTTAGTTTACTTGCTCCCAACATAGTAAATAATATGTGTATCTATATTATTTATAATATATTAAAATTAGCTTTGGGTAGAAATAGCATGGTTTAAGGAACACTAACAGTTCAGATAGTGACAGAACTTGAAGTCTTAGCTCTAAGCAGTCAGCGAACCTTTCACAAGCTGACTACTTACCTCAACAACAAAAGTCAAGTCTCTACTAGGACAGCTATAATGTGATGATTATACTTTATAAAGTTCTGTAGTACAAATTCTTAAAGAAATTCAGCTAAGCATATAAACTATAAAGACTGAAGAAAGCTTAGGTACCAGTCAAGGATCCTTGCTCAGAGATGCTCCCAAGGAGTTTTCAAAGCTTACAAAGGATTGCATTTTGAGTGTTTTCCTGTACTGCGTTTATCTCAGTGACAGGGCAAGCTCTCACCATCAAATGACAGCTGAACATTGAGTGAAACATATGCCATCTGTCATTACTTACAACAAAATATCTTTGAGTGAAGTTTATCGCTTTCAAATATGACATCTCTAACTATGTTAACTTCGGTCGTTTTAAGTATCAGGAAAAGACGAACCCTTGATGTGCCAACCTCATCCTTCTTCAGCACTGTTTACTCCATACCCCCAGCATCTGCCTGCAATTCCTTGCCAAAGTTGTAACTTTCAGGCAGTAAGCTTAGCCATGTGATTCCCCATACTCAGCCCAAGTGGACTGCATGAGGAATAGCTATAGCTCAGCGGCACATCAGCAGTACACTGGCCAGTGGTTTATGTTCTGACATCACTGTAAAGTATGAATTGAGCTTACTAACTCTCTTCTGCTTAGAAATGGAACTGAGAATTAAAAAGAGAATAAACAGACTTCAAAAGCACAATGATTGTAGGAAACCATGAGGTAAAGATGAATCCTGTGATGGGGTTGAGAATATGAAAGATTTTTTTAGTGCAATAAAGAGATCATATAGAAAGACAGAGAAAGAAACATTGACCTAAGCTGAGGTTCATTGAAATTTTCTTCTACTGAATTTAAAAATAAAAATATCATTTAAATTACACATCACTTGATACTTTGCTATTTAGTAATCACACTGTCCTAAGCATAAGATTTAGATTTCATTCTGAGATTCAACCTGTATGAATGTGTCTGCATTATTGTGAACTAGATGGATATTGCAAGTTTCTCTTCTTAAAGAGAAAGAAAATATCAAAATAACAAAAGCAAAAACAAAACAACACAAAAATAATAAAAATGATACCAAATTTCAAAAACGATGATAAGAATTAACAGTGGTTGTTATATTACACATTGTTATCTTCAGTGAAGTTGATCAGATTACCAGATGTAGGATTGATCAAACAATTAAAGAGAATAAAATGCAATAAAAACATTAGAAATGATACAGAACTTCAATAAACAAGATGCTAGGAATTCAACAGTGATCTTTATACTGCATATTGCCTTAACATTTGTTCAGATTATCAGATACAAGCATGCGAAATTGGCCAAGAAAAAATTAAGCATTAACTGTTCATTTTAATAAACCTGTAGATATCAGCAGTACAATTATTCAAACTATGCTTGTATATGCATATACACTTTTTCCCTTCCTTCATTTTCCTTTTCTCCTTTCCCTCATCCCAGTTGTTACTTTCCTTTGAGCAATTTCTTTCCCTTTTACAATATCTATTGCGTCTTTTGGGTTTTGTTTAAGATTGTTACAGTAGGGAAACAATATGATGTTTTCACATGCAGGTCTGATTTATTTCACTTATGAGTATGGTCTCTATTTGCATCCATTTACTTATAAAATACTCAAATTTATGTTTTGGATAGCTAAGTAATACTCCATTGTATAAAAATACAACATCTTTTTTTATCCATTTCTCCATTGATGGCTGTTTTGTTTTTTTCCAAGATTTAGCTATGACAAATTGTGCTGCTATAAACATAGGTGCACATATGTTGCTGTGATATGACATTTTCACTTTTTCTGGAAATATACCCACAAGAGGAATAGCTGGGCTAAGTAAAAGCTATAACCCTTATTTTGTGAGGAGTCTCCAGGCTGATTTCTTCTGGTTTCACCAGTCCACACACACCAGCAATGGAGAAGGGTTCTTTTCCTCCACAGCCCCATCAGCATTTGTTATTGGTTTATTTCTTGATGATAGCCATTCTTTTGAGGGTAATATGAAATCTCAGAGTTGTTTAAATTCACACTTTTCCAATGCCCAAATGTGTTGAACATTTTTTCATATATTTATTCACCATTAGCATTTCTTCACCTGAGAAGTGTGTATTCATTTTGGAAGCCGATTTTTGAATTGTGTCTTTCAATTTTTGGGGCCTGATTTTTCAAAATTTTTTACATGTTCTAGATATAAATCCTTTGTCTCACAGAAAGTTGTCTAAATTTTTTTCCCAATTCATTGGTTTTCTTTCTCTTGTTGGTGATTTCTTTTGATGTGCAAAATTTTTTCAATAAGATGAGATCCCAGTCGTTGATCCCATAAAATATTTCCCATGCTGTTTGGTTTCTGTTCATGAACTCTCTGCCTACCTCTATGTATTCAAGATTTCTATCTAATTTCTCTTCCAGTAAATTTGGAGTTTCTGTTTTAATATTTAGATCTTTGATCCATTTTGACTTTAGTTTAGTGCATAGTGGTTTGAGTGTATGGCATGTGGAAAGCCAGTTTTTGCAGGGCCATTTATGGAAAAGGTTATCTTTCTTCCAGCAAACATGTTTGACACCTGTGTCAAAGAGAAGGTGGCTCAGTGTGCCAAAATGTTGTTTTCCAAGACTGATAACTAGAAATGTGACTTACACTAAATAAAGTTATTTCTCACATTTTATTGGTTCTACTATGCAAAACAAGTGCATTAATATATGACTTTATGCAGGACTTACTGATGTAAAAAGACAAGTTTTGATGGAAGGAAAGATGGGAATGAACCCTGCTGACTAAAACAATTACAAGCATCCTTGCAACACTGCTCTAAAAGACCAGCACAGGAACAAGAAATTTACAAAACTTTAGTCTGATCACAGTCATCACAGTAGAAAACGGTCAGGTCTGGAGGATTTTGCTGTGGTGAATAATCAGAGACCTAATCAGTTTAGTCCTGGGTATTGAAGATTATATCATTAACATTCATAAATTAAGAAAGAAATTATGCTTCAACTAAATGAAGTACTCTGGATACTATTTTAGTGGAACAGTAAATGCTAGGGTAGATTTAAAAAATTAGTACAGAAGGTAAAAGAGGAATGAGGTTACTAGGTTTTCACCTTTTATCATTGTATTGCTAGATATGTGTCCATCCTCTTGAGATACTCATCATCTTAAATAAAATAAATTTAGACAAAATATAAAGTTTTGTTTTAATAAAACAATACTTTGAATCATACTTGTAATGTCTTCATTATTTCCATGATGATAAATAATCTGCATTGATGGGAAGTAAAGTGAAATAAGTTCTTTCTTAAGTGTATTTTGAGAGAAATTTACAGTAAAATAGCCCAATAAAACAAGAGGGTAATATGAAAAAAGAAAAAAAGAGCAAAGAAAAGAAAAACAAAGAAAAAAAAGACTCTATTCCAATTGGTTCACATACATGAGAAATACCATCCAACTGCTTAATGGTTCGCTTGAATTTTGCATATCCAATCAGTAAATAAAATAATACATCTGTATGACTTTTCATATCATCATGTCCTGAATGAATGGCGATCTGTCCTAATCACTTTAAAAATTCAGTTAACCAAACTAGAACCAAGAATCAGACTGATCATTCCTTGTTTTGCACATACCTTAAATTCTACTTTCAAATTGATTTCAGATGTAGACCATCTATGAAAGAACATTACTCCGAGGCAATCACTCTATAAGTCATTTCAGTAGAATTTAGACACACTTACTAGATACAATTAATGTCTGGCTTACACTGAGTATGTTCTCATTATTAAAGAAGTAGTTACTGAGAGGTAAATAAGTGAATATAAAACATAATTAAAACATAGTTAAAGAAAAATAACACCAGGAGAAAGAGCAATTAAAAATACATAATTGAAGAAAAATAATCCCAGGAGAAAGAGCAATAATGACAGTATTATGGGATTTCATATAAACTCCACTTCCAAACATAAACTATCTCCCAACCTTATAGTCTTCATACTGGTCTCTAAATAAAAAAAGAAAAATGCAATCTTTAGAGTAGTTCTCAGCAATTATCTGAGAGCTCTACCATAATAAAGAGTTAAAGTATGTTATCCCAGCCATAGTATTTAAATCAAAGTCACTTCAAAACAGAAAGTATAGAAGACTGATTTGACATTTGTGCTATTTATTAAAAGCAGAGGATGGGATGCCCTTCACATACTAGAAAGAGCACCCTGTCCTCCAGGATGAGAAGCTGCAGCTGAGAGAATACAATACAGACCTTGTTACCGTAACACTTCTCTTTCAAATCTCCACACACAGTTGACTGACTTGCTTCTCTATCATTTGTTACTCTTTGGTAATTTAGCAATTTACTCTGCTTTTTTGGTACTTCATTTTTTTTTTTATGAGCGTTCTCATTCCATGTGCAGTTTATTAATCTTACAAGTCAGTTTGGGCCAACCCAAGACACTAAAAGATACGAGAGATAAGAAAGATGGAATTTTTCTGTCCTTATGATATTGAAAAAGAGAAGTAATTCCTTGTGGTACTGGCATTCACAAACCATTAAGATTAATCAAAATCTGTTTCTCTAAACCTTTAGGGGCGCATTACTTCTCATTGTAAAAGACTACCCATTTGGATTCATGAGCGTATAAATATTAAAACCAAACAGACAAAAAAGAACTATGATTTCAAAGAGAAATACTAGCTTTGCAATTAAAATAATGTTGCTATTTCCCATCAACTTCATAACGGTGAGTGTTAATCCTGACATGTAAACTTCATTAGATTAAGAAGCACCTCACAGATTAGTAAAGCAAGCTCCTGGGTGTGTCTGGGTCACTCACAGAAGTGTGGTTTTTAGGCACTGTATGTGATTCTTTACCCCTTTCTACTGACAATCTTATAGGGCTCTACTTCACAGCCACCATTAATTGAGCATCTTTGCTATGCTTGTATCTTTTGTCATGATGCTTCTGCCTTGGCATCAGCTGACCATAGACTGAATTCCACACAATTAAATCTCTCCTCCTCTGAACTGTGAATGCTGGGTACAGTGCTTTTGCCAAGAGAGAATTAAGGCAACAACTTTGCTGTGAAAGGAAAGTAAGCATTGTTCTTTCTTTTCTGCAAAGCCCTTGAGAGGCACTCGGGAACAGATAAATGCTCCATCTCATATTTAAAGCTGGGCCTTCAACTCCATGGTCATCCAAAATAAAACTGACTCTAAATGGTTTTTTTTGTTTTTTTTTTTTTTTTTTTTTTTTTTTTTTTTTTTTTTTTTTTTTTTTTTTTTTTTGCATTTTTTTTACTTTTTTTTTACATTAAAAAAAATAAAAGTACAAAAACATATTAACAAACAGACACCAATTAGCATAAAAAATAGTACAATCACAACTGATCTATAGACAAGGTGATATGGTCTCAACAGTGGTTATTGCTTTATCCATTGATATCTTTGAAGTGTAAATCTATGAACCCATATACAGACATGCAAAATTGGTCAGACCATTAATGCTCTCAACAACAGAAAAACACAAAACCAAACATCCAAAGACAGAAAACAAAACAGGCAAAAAAAAAAAAAAAACACCAATAGTTGCTGCTTTGCATATTGATATCTTCGAAGTGTGTGTTCAGGATAATACATACAGACATACAATATTGATCAAATAACCCGTCATCAATTATTCCTTAGCATTAAGTGATATAATACCATAGTAGAACCATGTTAGCCCTCCTGCATATATGTATATTCATATATACATACATACATTTCTGTCTCTTTCTTTTCTCCTTTCCCTCGTCCCATCTGTTCTTTGTTTTTGAACAGATTTCCTTCATGTCTCTTAGTTTATATTCCACGCTCGGGTTCTTACACCAGTGATACAATGCGTTGCCTGCACATGTATCGCTGATTTATTTCACTTATGAGTATGGACTCCAGTTTTGACCACTTGCCTACAAAGTTCCCAAAACTGTCTTTCTTTATAGCTGAATAATATTCCATTATATAAAAATGCCACAATCTTTTAATCCAGTCTTCTGTGGATGGGCACTTGGGTTGCTTCCACATTTTAGCTACTACAAATTGTGCTGCTATAAACATGGGTGCACATATGTCAGAGTGATATGATGTTTTCAGATCTTCTGGGAAAATACCCAGAAGGGGAATAGCTGGTTTGAACGGAACCTCTAGACCTAGTTTGCTGAGACATCTCCAAACGGCTCTCCACAGTGGTTGCACCAGTCTGCATTCCCACCAGCAGTGTAATAGAGTCCCTACTTATCCACAATTAATGAGACTCTAAATGTTAATGATAATCATTTGCAGAATATCTTGTTAGGTACATGTATGATTAGCAACAAATCTCCTAACTCTTTGCCTGGAATTTTAATGCTCGTATTCCTTTTCCTTAACAGCGTATTGTGAACATTCAGTTCACATGTATTGTGAAGAGTAATGAAAACCTGTGCAACATGGATTTTTTTCCTCAGCGAAAAATTTCCAATATTTTACATTACACAGGATTTTCCATACAAATTCCTGTATTTGTTTCACAAATATTTAAAAGTGCATCTTTGGAATTCACCGTATTTGTCATGCATTTTAGTGTTTTTACTTTTTGACTGTAACAAAACTGCTTAAGGTCATTTCAAATTCATCACTTTCCGTGTACACGTGTACACAGAGCTGGAATAACACACTTAGGTAGCTCAACATCTCCTTTGTTACAGGTGGCAGGCATGCAGGTTTCTCCTTCAAGGAAAGAAATTTCTTTCATGAAATAATTGCACATACTGTTCAATTTTTTTCTTCACTGATGCGTTTGTTTATCATTACACCCTGTCCGGTGATAATTAGTATACAGCCTCCGAGTGACACAGACGTATTTCTCCTGATTTTGTGAAAGCCCGTTTAACCCCTCAAAGCATGTAATAACTCTGACCAGGAAAAAAGGGGGAAATACGTAACAAGAATCACTGCAGCAGCCAGTGAGGAGCCCAGTTAATGCATCTCTTTTGTTCAGGGGATTGAAGGAGAACCACTCAACCGGTCCATCCTATTGCAAATGATTTTCAAAAAATGAAGTGAAGAAATGAAGTATAAATGACAAAGATAAGCAACGTGGCAAATATGTTGCTTTAAAGAAGGGAGACTTGGGATTCAGGTATCTGTAATTTTAAATAGAACCCAGATATTACATAAGTTAGGTAACTTCTTTTGATATTGTGATATCAAGGGTGACTCGTCTGTACAATGACTTAGGTTGAACATAATCATTATTTGTGTTATTTTGTTCATTTTAGTTTTTACTATGCCTGTTTTAAGGGTGCAAGGTAGTATTTTGAATGAATAAAATTACTAATAAAACAGGGTTTCACATTATACAATATGAACTGCCTGTTTGAAAATAAAAATACTGAACCTATTTTATATAGATGAAAACATGATTACAGTGAACAAAGAAACTCAATAAGGGTTAAATTACAAAACACAGGCGAAGAGCTTAGTGCATACCAAGGAAAGAAGATGGACACTTCATAGCCAGTCCCAGAAGCCTCTTGTCTTCTAAAAATCAGGTAAGGAAGCGTGCTCTACTGCCATGTGTGTGTGTCTGCATCACCTGGTAAACACTGAGCACCTCTGGGATTGCTTATCTTTGATTCCTCCTGCTTGCCTGGGACATGAGGACATATAAAATAATCAATAAAGAATTATAGGATGAGTAAGCGACTCTTTCATTCTTTCAATTCATTTCTCATGGGGCAGGGAGAGCTTTGATGAGGAGATGGTTCTTCTTTCTAAGCAGATTATAATTATTTCTGAAAATTTTGTCATTGCTCTAAGACTCTTCTTATACTGAGAGATCTGTGCCTACATTCTCCCAGATTACTGGGGATATTATTTGAATTCTCCTTTAATAAAAGGAGCATCTTTTGAAAGATTTTTGCTAGAATCTCCATCTTTTTGTTGAAATGTGCTACAATGAATAGGTTGTAAAAGGACAGACTTGTAATTTCACATCAGAGGAAAATAACTTCTAGAAGAATACTAAGTTGCTTTATGTTGAAGGCTGATTCCGTAAATGGGACTGTGGAGAGTAATTGCTGTAATATCCATGGCTTAAGGTTAAAAGTTTAGTACAAATTTCATTTTGTGTTACTGGTGTGTTTCAAAAACTGTTTTATTTTCACTTACACAGAATCTCCATACATATGTACTATGATCTAATTTCTGTACCGTAGCTGATGGTGTTAAACTAGGGATAAATTATGTTTTCACTCCACAGAACTCCAAATTCTAATTAAAATTCAGCCAAAGTAATAAGAATACAGTCAATGGAGTTCACGTTCTCACAAAAGTAACAGAACAAATAAAAATCAGGAAACAAGAAATTAAAGCAAATCCCTTCAGAGTAAAAATACTGTTTTGGTAAGATGAATGTTATTGATTTTTATAGGTGAGTTTTGCTAAAATATCAGGTCATATTGCTGTCATTATTTAGGTAACTAATGCAAGCTTGGAAACATGTCAGTCTAGCACGGCTCCTCATTTTTTGTCCAGCAGCTTTATAAGAATTACATGATAAAATACATGATTTATAAAAACATGCCTAGTTGTTAAATAATATTTGCATAATTAAGGAATAAATTAAGGTAAATTAAATGGTTGGAATTCTCTAAAATAAATTCAAAGTGACTAAGATAAAACATGTTTTCAGTATTTGAAATAATACTGATTTACTTTAATTTTCTCTAGATTTAAATGATGTAGGACATTATTAGTGATGGACTCCTTTGAACATACTAATATTCTTGATTACCTATGTTATGTAGGCTGTCTCTACTCATTTCTCACTATCACCCAGTCTTCGGTGTCTCCCAAAGCCTACTGGCACTGTTGGAATGTGGTGGAGTCTTCGAGAGGGGGAACTGTTAGAACTTGATCTCTTCTGCTTCCTGTCTTTTGTTTCTTATCATGGGGTAAGTGCTTTTGTGATGTTATACACTCCCAGTATGCTATGTGGCCTCATGGCAGGCCAAGAAGGCCTGAGACCAATCACCCAAGGACTGAAAACTCCAAAACATTGAGGCAAAGTAAGACTTTTTTCTTGGTAAGTTGATTATGTGAATAGTTAATATTAACAGAAAGCTAACACATGGTTTTAGGTTGTGGACTATGAGATACAGCTATTAACAACATGCTGAGGGCTGGGGATGTAGGTCAGTGGCACAAACACCTGCCTGGCAAGTGCAAGATCCTGAGTTTGATTCCTGGTACAAAAATAAATAAAGAAATTTTTTAAAAGTGCTGAAAGTCTTAACTTATGTTTTAGGGGCAGAGACTTATAGTAGGTGAATACAATATAAATTAATAAGATTGAAAATAGTGATAAATGCCAGAATAAGAATAGGGTAAGAGGGAAGAAATTAAGAATTATAATTACCCTAAGGAGGCTGATCAAAAAAGGCAATTTAATAGAGGTGACATTTTGATCGAGACCTAGAAGAAACGACTTTGGAAGGTATTTGGAGATCTGAAGAAAGTTACTGGGAGAAGTAGCAAACACAGAAATCCTAGCTCAGGAGAGAACTTGGTGGACTCCCATGGCGAAAAGATCAGGGTGACTGGAACCAAGTGTTCCAGGAAAGACAGAATAAGAAGTAATAGTAGAAAGAAAGGCAGGGACCGACTGTGGAGGGGAATCTGTTTTTATTTCAAGTGTGATAGAAAACCAATGATGTATGGTAAGTAAAATAACGAGGTGATTTTATTTACAGTTTAAAAAGAACACCCTTGTTTCTTCAGGGTGAAGATAGAAAAAGAACAAGATGACTGACGGTCTGTACGTGAGTGCTGACACGGTATGCATCACAGTGCTTATGCTGTGAATGGAACAGCTGGTAGGATGCACTACGTTATTGTGTTGTTGAATATTCTAGTGTTTCAGTATGAGGAAGAGAAAGACAAATTTCTTTGGTAATGTTGGTTATTTTAAAAGAACTCATGAAATGCTATGAAAAAAGAAACAATAATATTTCTGGGTCAGTCATCGGTATCACTTGAACAGATAGAATATGCGCACCTATTTAAATAGCCTTTCTAACAGATGCCAGAAAGAAAAAATACTCAAAAAGCATTTTGATTGGAGATCATTCCTCAATTCTGAGGGAGACAAAATAGGTATATTGGAGAAATACAAAAACATAAGTAACACTCAAAAAAAAAAAAAAAAGAAAGAAAAACAGGAGAAACCTAGACAATTTTGTTTCTAATCCCTTTGTCTCAGGGACACACACACACTTAGTTTTCCCTGAAGAGTTAAAATATTACAGCTGATAAAGACTTTTGCTATTCCACTGGTGGTCCTGAAATACATACACAGAACCTCTTTGGTTGCAATATGCAGCAATGAGGCATCTTATAAAACAAATATCTCCCACTGCAGGATATATACTGATGTAGATAGACCATTTTAAAATCAGCAAGCCAATACAACCAGCAAGGACATAAATACACTATGTGACAGCATAATTAATCCTCCGTTACACAATCAATGAGAAACAGTAATGTTTCTTGGGAAATGGAATAGAGTCGAATGAGCCTGAATTTCCCTGAGCACAGATGTTGAGTCGTCATTCGATGAATCCTCCCTGGAGGGGAATGTAACAAATACACGGAGCCTCTCAAGGACAGCCAGGGTTGTAAATTGTAGGCTATAAAAATAATAACATAAATATTGTGCCAACATTTATAATTTATTTGTTGGACTCAGAAGTAAGAAATAGGGGTTAGCTGGCAGGTCTAATTTGAACTAGTGTTGGCAAATCCATGCTGCACACTAAATCACTGCTTTCTGTATTTCATTTAGCTTGGAAACATATAATAAAGCTCAAACAAAGGAACTTCTTTTGGACAAATGGAGTTATGGACCCAGATTTTTCTAAGGTGACATAAAGTTATTAGAGGGTTTGTAAATTTGCACTTTCTCTTGGCTTACAAAGGGAAATTTCAAGTACACAGAACATTGGGCGAAGTTATGAAACCAAAACTCAATAATGTTTTAAAACATTCAAAATCACAAAGTTTATGTTTTTACTGAAATAGGTCTCAAGAAACTCAAAATCATTAAGTAAAGAAGACCATCGTTGTTAGTTTTCTATAATTATAAGAGATAGCTTGGATAAATCATTTTGTAAGGAAAATAGTTTTATTGTTAGCCTACAGTTTTGAGGTTGCAGTCACTGATCAATTGGCCAAGGTGCTTTGGGCATTGGGTAAGGCAACAGATCATGGCAAAAGTGCATGGCAAACTGCTCCTTATGTGAGCAGAATGTGAGAGAGAAGAAAACTAAACAGTGTCTCACAATCCCCTTGAAGGGCACAACCCCCACCACCTACAGCATAGCATTAGACCCCACCTCTCAGTAGCAACTCTCACCAATGCTCCACAAGTTTGGAATTATCCTTTAATGTATGGCTTTGGGAGGACTTTCCAGACCTAAGTTGTAGCAACATCACTGTGACACAGGGAGGGCTTGTGAAAAGGGTATAGCTGTTTAGTCTCAAAATGTTACCTGGTTTGAGCTGTACTTTATACACAAGTAGTAGTAGTCCCCAAGGCCTACGAATGGTTTTAGCCATCCTTGCTACAGCACACTCATGACTATAAAGTGAGGTGTTCAAGAGAAGGTAGGGTGCATTATGTCTAGATGCCTGCCATTCCTCACTGTAGAGACTGGCAAGCTTTTAGTCTTTATGTACCTTAGTTTCTTTATCTTGTCAATGAGCATAATGACAACTTTAAGCAATTTTTAGGGATCACTGAAAATCCTGTGATGCATGTCATTTTTGAGTACTATGCTTTAGAGAAAGAAAGAGCTCAATAACTGTTTGCATGGTAAATTGGTAAATCTACAGTTCTTCAAAGATGGCAAACCTTCAGTAAACTTTTTGAATAAAAGGCCTAAATATGATTAATGGTTTGTTATGGTTTGTGTCTGGATGTCCCCCAAAGTCACATGCAGTCATGGGGTGGGCTTTTAGAGTTTATGATTGATTGATGGTCCAATGTTGGAATTATGCATGTTAATGCCACACTTGCCCTGGGGTGGGTAGTTTGCTTACAGTGTAAGGGTGTGAAAGAAGCTGCTTCCTGCTGCTCCATCCCTTTTGCCGTTGCTGCTTTGCTGTTCCATCACCCTGAACTGTTGCCCTCTGCCATGTGCCTCTTTGCCTTGGAGTCAGCCAAGTATGGACTGAAACCTCCACAAACTGTGACCTAAATAAACCTTTCCTTTCTTAATTCTAGGTGTCAGTTATTTTGTCTCAGCAATGAAGAAAAATAACCAAGAGAGAATTTGGTACCAGAGAAGTGGGGTCATTGCTGTGACTGTACCTGATCATGTGGTTCAAGAGCCTTAGGAAATGGCTTGTGGAAGTGTTTGGAAAAGTTCTGAGATGTCATCTGAAAGAGTAGATCTAGAATGCTTTGGGCTGTTCTATATAGGAGATTCTGGTCAGACCTCAGAAGACTAGAAGGCTGTTAGAAATTCTGCTGGTAGACTGGGCTCTGGAGGTCTCTGCTGGGAAGAAGGACTGCATTGGTTGTTGGACTCCAGATGATGTGTTATGGCTTCTGGTGCAGGCTATTTGGCTTCTACCTGGAACTCTTCAGCTTTTGGTGTAGACTGTACAGCCTTTGCCATAGATTCTTCAGCATTCTGTCACAGACCCCTCAGCCTCCTAGTACAGATTTGCATAGACACTGTAGTGAGCTCCAGGCCTGGGACTAGGATCTTTAATCTCCAGGCTGCAGACACCTTCTGCAGGCTTCCTAACCCATCTCTGTGGTTGACCACTGTAAGCCAAACTTAGAATTTCCTGTACATTTGTATATCTTGTGTTATAACTATTTCTCTTGTAAATCCTAACTGATACAAAGTTCTACTGAATTTTTATTGGTTTTCTACTTACAATAGTTTACTGCAGTTCAAAGAATTTTAAAATATGACTATGAGACGATTAAGGCACAAAAAGACAAACAACTTTTCTTGTCTGACAATATATTTGAAGGCTATTCCATTAGATATACAAGCTTTTGTGAACATGGCAACACTACTCCATGTGCAGAGGGACAAAGTGATAAACACTTGAGGACTATCTAGACAGCTACAAGAGTCAATGGATGGTTGTGTGAAAAATGAAAAGATGGGTTTAATGAGCAGGGAGGGGATGAGAGCATAAGATGTGTGGAGTAAAACCACAGTGTTATTGTTAAGCAATAAAAGGCCTCCAAAATGTGGTTCTTTGTATGTTAGAATTTATTTTTCAGGGTAGGGATATAGCTCAGTTTTAAAGCTCTTGCCCAGCATGTGTGAGGCCATGGGTTTAATACCCAGCAATAGAAAAAAAAACATACGAAAAGAAATGAATTTTGGATGACTTCAAGGATTATGAGTATTAAGCAGAAGGTTTCCAAGAGAACACATTTCTTCTTGGAATATCAATAGCCATCGCAGTTCAGTGCTGAGATGGTATACTTCAGTATCTCTCGCTTAGATTGTATGTTAGTTCTCCTAAATGGTATGTATAAGAGATGAGAGACTTTTAGAGAATATTAGTTTAGGCCACACAAACCAGATAGACTCTTGCATTGGCCCCTGATCAACTCAGTGCCTGTGGATTCTGTAACCTGGCAAAGGCCATCTGTCAAATCCCAGCCAGCTCTTTGTCTGTTCTTATTGGTAGGAGCAGCAGAAGTGCCAGTCAACAAGTAGACCTCATTGTAGACAATACTAATGCCCGGGAAGAGAAGGATAAGCCTAGAGGGTTGACAGAATAAAGACAAACTTACGGATCCAGACAGCAGCACTAGTTCCAAGAAATTTCCACTGGAATTGCAAACTACAAAATCAGTTTGCAGTTTTAATGAAAATGACTCCTTCATTGCACACTAGGGTTAGAAGAGAAGCCCCCTGTAGTGCCCGCCATATTGCCGGAGAGTGTTTAATCAGACACTCTTTGAGGAAGTGGTTGTTTAAAATGGAGGCACAGAACTGCAGAACCAGTCCTCTTCAGTGTTTTCAGCATTCCCTTCCCTCAGTGACGGAATGAGAAATAGTCACAAAAGACAGCCACAGTGAAGTTACTGGCTGGACATAAGAGCGTGAGAACTCTGAAGGACATATAGCCCACTAGCTTGAGCAATCAGCCTTGGTAGTTGTGGCTAGCAAGAGTGGCTGGATCTGAAAATCCTCAGATTAAGGCCAGAAGTCTGCTTAAATTCCCACTACACTGGCTGCATCCAACATAGATCACTGGTCAGACTGCTTTTCCAATCTACAAATGTGAACAAAGGTACATCTCAGCTTGAACAGTTGCCACAGTTGGGGATATACAGAAAGAGAAGTCTCTGCATCAAAGGTACACCTCAAAATCCACAGGCCACACAGAAAGCTAGGTGGAGAAAACTGTGACTTGATGAATTCCAAAACTGCAGATCAGAGAAAAAAACTAAAAAAAAATTTTCTATTCTTTATTTTTTTGCTTCAGGTTTCTTTTTCTTCTTTTCCATGTTTTCTCCTTAAAGCTTTTTTTTTTGTTTATTTTTCTGTAGTTTTTTTTGCTTGTTTTTTTCTGTCATCTTTATCAAATACTACTAATTTTTTCTTATTCCTCAACTTTTATTTTATTTTATTTTTTTGGGGTGCTGGGATTCAAACTCAGGACCTTGCACTTGCCAGGCAGGCACTTGTGCCACTGAGCTGGATCCCCAGCCCCCTATTCCTCAACTTTTAAAAAATTTTTATGGAAAAAATTGAATCAAAATTTCTTAATAAAAAAAATGAAAATAACAAAATAGTTAATACACTGAGTATTGTTATCTTTAATCAGAGTACAAGATGTGGGCTTAATATATTCTCCAAACACTACCAGCAGCAAACTTTCTTTTCCATGAACTAAAAGAAACTAGCAGTATACCTATCTCATCTTTGTTTGTTTCTTCCTTTCTTTTTTTCCCTTTCCCACCCTCCTAGTTACTTTTCCCTTGTGAACATTTATTTTTCCATTTCACCATATATATTGTGCATTTGGAATCTTATTTACTCTTTCAGTTACTCATACCTGGGACACAATATGATGTTCACACATGTGAGTCTGATTTATTTCACTTATGAATATGGTCTCTATTTGCATCCATTTACCTATAAAAGTCTCAAGTTTATCCTTCTTTATGATTGAGTAGTACTCCATCATGTAAAAAGACCATATTTTAAAATGTATTCCTCAGTTCATGTACATTTGGGTTGTTTGCAAGATTTAGCTATCACAAATTGTGCTGCTATACATATGGGTGTGCACATATTGCTGTGGTATGATGGTTTTAATTATTCTGTGAAGATTCCCAGAAGAAGAATACATGGATCAAATGGGTCCTCTAAACCTGGTTTTATGAGGACTGTTCATATTGATATCCATGGTGTTGTACCAATTTACACTTCCATCAACTGTGGAGATGAGCTCCTTTTTCCCCAAGCTCTTCCAGCATTTGTTATTGCTTCATTTCTTGATGATAGCCATGCTTTCTGGGATCAGAAGGAATCTCAGTGTTGTTCTAGTTTGCATCTCTCAAATGATGATGAACATTTTTTCATATATTTGTTTACCACTTGTATCTCTTTATTTACAAAAGTGCTTATTCATCTAAGATGCTCATTTTTTTATTGGGTCTTTGATTTTTAAAAAAATTCTTTGTATGTTCTAGACATAAATCCTTTGTTGGAGGGACAAATGGATAAAAATGTTCCCATGCTGTGGGTTGTCTGTTCACTCTGTTGGTGATTTCACTTGATGTGCAAAAGCTTTTTAGTGAGATGAGATCCTTGTTGTTGATTATTTGAACTATTTCTCAGGCTATCTGGGTGTTATTAACGAACTCTTTGTTTATACCTATATCTCCAAGATTTCTACCTGCTTTCTCTTCCAGTACATTTAGTGTTTCTGTTTTAATATTTAGATTTTGATCTATTTTGACTTTAATTTAGTGCACGGTGATAGACATGGGTCTAGTTTTAGTCTTCAGCATGTGGAAAGCCTTTTTCTAGCACTATTGTTTGAAGAGGTTACCTTTCTTCCAGTGAATGCTTGGCCTCTTTGTCAGCATTAGGGTGGTGAGTGTACTCGATGTTGAGTCTGTATTCTACTCTGTTCCACTGATCCTCAGTTATTTCTTTTTGCCAACAAAAGAAATAACCAACAGAGTGAGAAGACAACACATAGAGGGGGAATAAGTTGTAGCCAGTTTTTATCATGAATGGGTGTTGGGTTTTTTTTCAGATGCTTTTGTGCATCCATTGAGATGATAATGTGACTTTTGTGCTTTTCTCTGTTTATATGGTGTTTTACTTTTATTGATCTGCACATGTTGATTCAATCCTGCATACCTGGGATGAATCCTACTTGGTTATGGTATGCAATCTTCTTGATGATTTGCTGCATTCCGTTTGCCAATAACTTATTGAGGATTTTTGCACCCTTCTCTGGTTTTTGTATCAGTATAATACTTGCTTCAAGGAATGAGTTTGGGAGTATGGCTTCCCACTGTATTTCCCTGAAAAATTTTGGGAAAAATGACATTAGATCTTCTCTAAATTTCTTACAGAACTTAAATGCATATCCATAAGTTCCTGGGGTTTTCTTTGTTGGTAGCTTTTTAATCACATTTTCAATTTCATTGAATGGTACGGGATGAATGGTACAGTGTTATTTACATGTTTTATGCCTGTTTGATTCAGCTTTAATAGTACTAGGAATCTGTATATTTCATCTGCATTTTCCATTTTAATAGAAAAATGTTTCTCTAAGTAGGTATCAGTAAGCTTCTGGATTTCTGTAAGATCTATTGTGATTTAACCCTCATCTTTCTTAACTGCATGAATTTGAGTCTTTTTTGATAAGGTTGATTAAGTGTTTATCAATGTTATTTAATACTTCAAAGAACCAACTCTTTGATTCATTGATTCTTTGAATTGCTTTCTTAGTCCACGTTGCATTAATTTCTGCTCTGATCTTTATAATTTCTTCCCTGAGAAGAGCTTTGGGCTTAACTTGTTTTTCTTTTTCTAGACATTTGAGATTCAACATTATGTTGTTTATTTGAACCCATTCTGTCTTCTTATATGGGTTTCCATCACTATAAATTGTGCTCTTAGGAATGCTTTCATTGCATCCCATAAGTTCTGATATGTTGCACGAACATTATCATTTAGTTGTAGATTTTTTTTTAATTTGTTGTTTAATAACATCTGTAACCCATTTGTTGTTGATTGGGGTGTTATTTAATTTGTATGTATTTCTGGATTTTTGTGGTATATTTTACCACTGATTTCTAATTTCATTGCAGAATTGTCTAATAGGCATGGGATGATTTCAATTACTTGGTATTAACTTACACATATTCTATGGGCGAGTATGTGGTCTATTTTGAGAATGTCCCATGTGCAGTTGATAAGAATGTGTACTCTGATGTTGTAGAGTGGAATACTCTTTAGAGGTCTATTAAGTTCATTTGTTCACAGGTTGGTTCAGTTCTCATTTTTCTTTATTTTTTGTCTAGTTTATCTATCTACTTATGATAATTGAGTATTAAGGTCCCCCGCTACAATTGCATTAGTACTTGTTTGCTTTTTCATGTCCACTGGTATTTGTTCTATACAGTTGGCTGCTCTTGCATTTGGTGCATATATATTTATTATTGTGATCTCTTCTTGGAGTTTTCCCTTAACAAGTATGTGGTGACCTTCTTTATCTATTTTGATCCATCCTCACTTGAAGTTCACATTGTCTTCAAATAAATAGCAGCTTTTTGTATGAAGCATATTGTTGGATTGTATTTCTTATAATTTTTTTTTTTTATACCTAGAATCAAACTCAGGACCTTGCACTTGCCAGGCAGGAGCTATGCCACTGAGCTATACCCACTGCCATTGGATCTTGTTTCTTGATCCATTCTTCCAGTCTATTTCTTTTGTTGTAAGCTGAGATCATTTACATTGACGGTCATTACTGTCATGTATTCATTTATCCTTGTCATATTGTCTGCTCTTGATTCCTTGTCTTTACCTTCTGCTTAATTGCTTACCCTGCCTGTTGGCTTATTCCTACTGTTTCTTTTTATGGGTTTGAATATCGTGTTATCTCTCTGTATAATATCTTTCAAAACACACTATAGTATTGATTGGCTGGTCATGATTTCTTCAGTTGGTCTTTATCATGGAAGAATCTTATTTCTCTATTGATTCTGAAAGATAGTTTTGCATGGCACATTAATCTGGGTTAGAATTTATTTTTCTTCAGCACTTGGAATACTTCAATCCAAGCTCTCCTTCATTTAAGGATTTGTGTTGAGACATTTGCATAATTCTGATGTGCTTTCCTTTATAGGTGATTTGTTTCTTTTCCCCAACGACTTTTAATATTCTGTTCTTGTGCTGGATTTCTGGAATCTTGATTATTAATATGCCTTGGTGTAGATTTATTTTTCTCATTGCCATGTTCTATGGGCTTCATTTACTTGTACATCAAATTCCTTTTCCATACTTGGGAAGTTATCTGCCATTACTTTTGTAAACAGATTTTTTACATCATTTGTGCTAGCTTCTGCTTTTTCATTGAGTTCAATTAGCCTTATATTATTCCTCTTCCCATTATCTCGAATTGATTCTTCATGGTCCCTTCTTCTTTTTAAGAGCTCATTCTTTTTGTGGTCACTAGCCACAATCTTGTCTTCTAGGTCTGAAATTTTATCTTCACATCCTTTGATTCTATTTTGCCCACTTTGAATGGAATTTTTATTTCCTGAATATCTTTAAATCTTTTTCATAGATTCCATTTCTTTGCTGTGTTGTGCTTTCATAGTTGTGATCATTTTCCTATGCTTCTCCATTTTTAAATCTCTGTCTATTCTAGACTTGCTGAGTAAAGCTTTTAATGTGGTCTTCATCTTCTTTTTTATTGGTGAAATTATTTCTGATTTGATTTTCTCTATAGTCTTGTTCACCTGGTTTTGAACTCCTGCTGATAAAATTTCGGGTGGGTGGCTTCTATTTTTTCCTACCTTATCCCTTGGACTGCTCCTGGGTGGGTTGGATATCTGGGATGGGGCTTTCTTTTTGTGTCTTATCATTTTCTATTTTTGAATTTTATTTTTTCCTATTTTGATACCTATATATTTCTTATAGTAGGTAGCTTTATCACTAAGATTGAAGTTTTCCTAGGAAATGTCTATTCAGAAGTGTGTTCTATGTGTAGGGAGTTCTTGGTTTTTGTGTTTATCCCAAGATCTTACCTTCCCAGTTTACTGAGAATGAGACTGTGCCATCTATTTGGCTCAGCCAAATAGTTCAGTTCCAGGGCTTTGGAACTGGACTATGTTAATTGTTATAACCCCAGAAGTCATGGTATGCTATAGAAGGGAGAAAAATTAATTTCAACTAGTTTGACATTCTGTCTAAAGGATTACAATGATCAATACTAGCATAACACACAATCTAGTATTTGATGAACTGTGTAAGCCCTTGATCTGATATCTTTAACCATAAAGGCAAGATCTACAGTTATATAATAAAGCCCAACATAAATCAGGAAATTGTATGCAATGAATTTCCTCCTAGGAAAGTGATTTTACTGTATAATGGCGAAATTGAAGAGGTAGAAAGGATAAAATAACAGAGAAATGGAGAGAAATATAGTCAGCATAAGGCTGGAGGACAAAGGCTGATCACACAAAATTTAAAAAGAGGGGAGAAGAGGGCAGGAGAGGAAAAAAGAGTGAAGGGAAAAGCAAAAGATTATTAAAGTGACACAGAAAAATTAGGGACAGTGTTCACTCACCTGAAGATATCCTAGAATCAAGAGAGGTAGTTGAGAAGAGAGAGAAAGACATGCAAGTAGAACAGAAACATATGGTACATATAAAAAGGAAAGAAGATGAACAGCACAAAACAAACAAAAACACAACCAGATAATAAAAGGAAAACAATGCACAAAAAGGAAAAATAAAACAAAATTTCTCTGGTGTCCACTGTCTTGTGGTGAGGTCCAAATCAGAATCCCACCCATTCTGCATTAGGGTTAGTGCTGGATTGGACATAGGTCTGATCCTGGCCTGTGGATATAGGGCCGAGTCTCTAACCAGCAGTATACTGCGTGACCCAGCCACTACTCCTTAAACTGTTTGTGTCTCCATTGCTCTCCTGGTTGTTGTGCTATCCGTAAGCAGAAATAGCCCAAGGTGGTTCCCAATCCAGAGTACAAGGCTCTGCCTTGACCTTGCATAGCCTGTGCTGTTCCACAACATTGGTTCCTCTCATACTCTGTCCTCCTTTTCTTGTTCTTTGGTCGTGGTTGCAATTTTGTCCAATCCTGATTGTGGCAAGTTGAAGGGAATGCTGACTTCCTGACTCAAGCGTGCTTGTGCCCTGTTCACAGGCTGGGGAGTGCTTATTTCTCAATTCTTGTCTCCACACTGCAGGGCAGAGGAAGTTGCTAACTTCCTGGACTACTGATCTCCATTTGCAGGGCAGGGAAGTGCATATCCCAGGGTGGGATAGCACAAGTCATTCTCTTGGCCAGTGGCAGGGTAGGAGGAATTGTGTTGTTTCACTGGCAATCCTCAGTGCTATGGCCTGTCCATAACCTTGTTGTCCTTCTAGGTTCCATTTAGTGTTTATGGTGCTCAACACAGAAAGAAAAAGAAAAAAAGAGGAAAAAAATGGCAGCCCATCAGTAGGGGAGCAATCACTCACCTCTGTGTGTACCAGTGAAATTGATTGCCAGTCTAGTGTCCTCCATTTGTAGCAAATCAAAAGGGGTTAAGGGTCTTATATTCTTGGTTTTCTCCTGTGTAGATTGAGTTTGCCACATCTTTGCCATCTCTTTGTTTTATTTTCTTTTTGTCAGGCAGGTAGAGCTTCCTGGGAGTGGTGGTTCCTGCTGTCCTTGGGGGGAAATCCACAGACAGCCCTGTGGGCTGGTTTATCATTTTATAAAGAACTATGCCTATGTTTTGTTTGATCTATAAGTCTCTTATCTCAGGTCAATTTTGATATCAGGATGTATATCCCTCTGTTTCTTCCAGTTACCTGTGGTTTTAGTTGATTTTCTCTGAGAAACTCCAATGTGAGTCCTCCTTTATTCAGCCATGTTGAATCCCTGTTACTCTTCTGTGTGATTTTTATCTCACTATTTGTTTTACTCTTATCTTCTACTGAATAGTTTTTTACATTTTGTTTCTTCATTCTCAGTTTCTCTACTTCCTCTATCTTTACTAATATAAGTATTATACTGATAAATTTTTAATAGTTAATTCTATGCTATTACAGTGATATTTCATTTATTGTTATAAGAGATAGAGCTGTTGTTTTTAGTAGATATTTACTGTATGTCAATTCTTACTTGTCTTACTCTTTATACTATAATTATAAATCTCTTTTCTAAAGTTTTTCACATTATTGTTATTATGGTATGTAAATATTCAGTTTGTGTTTAATATTATTGTTGATTTTATTACTATATATGAGGTGGCAGAGTTGGTATTAACTGGTTTTCTCTGCATAGAAATACTTGGGTTGCTTTGTGCTGTTGGTAATGTAGCAGCCCACTTATGGAAAATGGCACATAGAACCAAATACACTAAAGCATTCCTTCCCAAATAAATCAGGTGGTTGGATCTTGGGGCAAAGCTAAAATCCTATAGTTATCCACGCCCAAAACGCATCACTGAAAAGCACACATTGACTAAAGAGGTCTCCGTATTAACCACAAAACCTTCTACTGTAAACAATAATCAAGTCTTGGGAAAAAATAACAGAAACAAGATAAGGCAACAAAATGGCTCCCAAAACTTGCCACTCAGGTGTTGGGCTACTGAACTATATCTTTGACCCAAAGGGGAGATTTATATATGTATAAATGACATGATCCTACACTAAGAAGACTCAAAGCATACTACCAAAAGACTATATAAATAACCAAATTCAGAAATGTAGCAGGATATAAATCAATGTACAAGAAACAAACATGCTTCTGGACACCAACAATGATCTCACTGAGAAAGAATATAAGAAAATAATACCATTTGTACTAGTATCAAGAAAAATTAAATAGTTAGGAGTAAACCAGACCAAGGAAATAAAAGAGTTCTGGAATAAAACTATAATGCCTTTTAGAAAGAGATGGAGGGTTCCGGGGAAGATGGCGACCAGGTGAGCAGCAAGGGAGCGAACCTCCTTAATAAACACCACCAGCTCGAGACAGACTTGGCGAGCGTGAATGCCGGGACCTCGGCTGGGAAGTTTAGACTGGGCGTATTTCTCTGAGATGCCGGGGGAGATGTGGTAGGGTGGACCAGCCTGCCGGGGCAAGACGTGGGAAAGCCCCAGTCGCTGGGAGCCAGGGACGATCCGCGCGGGAAGGAAGCTTGGCTCGGTCCAGGCGCCGTGGGAGCGCAGCCGGCTCGGTCCCTCCCACCGCCCGAGCCGGCGCAGCCCCCGGGCGACTCCCGACAGAGATCGGCTTGCTAGCGGCGGAGACGCCCGGCAATCCCACGTTTCGCGCGTGTCGGGCAGGCCGCGGGGAGAGACCCAAGCGCCGGAGGCGGAGAGAAAGATTTGCTGGGTCCTAGCGCCCTGAGAGCACGGACGCCTCGATCCCTCCCGCCTCCCCTCCCGCCTCCCGAGCCGGCGCAGTTCTCCGGCGACTCCCGACAGAGATCGGCACTCTGGCGGCGGCAACGCCCGGCGGTCCCACGTTTCGCGCCTGTCGGGCGAGCCGCGCAGAAAGCCCCAAAGCATAGACTGGCACCTTGGAACCTTCATCCCTGCAGGGACTCCAATAACTGGTGAGATATCGGCGCTCGCGACCAGATCACCGAGTGGGGGAGGAGATCCATCCCTATACCTGCAGGGAACCCTGGGAGGGTGGGGGAGCAGTCTTACACACCTCACCCAGGTCACTAGGTAGGGAGTATCTAACCAATATCTGTACAGCC
>PVLD010015274.1:0-49208 GCA_004027595.1 Dinomys branickii | reverse complement strand
TCCCTGGCTCCCAGCGTCTGGGGCTTTCCCACGTCTCGCTCCGGCAGCCTGGTCCGCCCTACCACATCTCCCCCGGCATCTCAGAGAAATACGCCCAGTTTAAACTTCCCAGCCGAGGTCCCGGCATTCACGCTCGCCAAGTCTGTCTCGAGCTGGTGGTGTTTATTAAGGAGGTTCGCTCCCTTGCTGCTCACCTGGTTGCCATCTTCCCTGGAGCTCCCATACGTTGTTTTCTATAGGTAGTTTGTGGAGGTTTCAGTCCATACTTGGCTGCTTCAGAGGCAGAGTAGCACACGGCAGAGAGTAAATGTTCATGGCGGCAGCACACAGCAAAAACCACAAGAGCAAAAGGGAAGAATGGCTGCAAGCAGCCTCCTTTCTTCCCTTACATTGTAAACAGCCTACCCCCACCCAGGGGGCGGGTAGCTCTCACACAGTCTCCATGCCCTCCTTTTCCACAGGCTCAGGATGTATACGAAGTAAGCACCCTGGCTTCCTGCTGAGTCACTCAGCCAAACCTCTAGACTCCCATTCTGAGTCTTTTCAAATTCAATTCTGTCTTTGGCCTTTATACTTAGAGGCCATTTTATGTGGCTGTAAAATCAATTTGTCCTCAACAGGATGACTGCACTTTTTATACTGCCACCCTTATTCTTTTGGCTTCAACTTTGGAGTTTTGTTATGTGGTTAGTTTTCTATTGCTGCTATAATAAACTGTCACACACTTACTTGCTTAAAATTACAAAAACAATTTATTCTCTTAGAGCTGTGGAAGTCAGTAGTCTAAAATCAAGGTTCTGAAAGGGCTGTGTTCCTTCTGGAGGCTCTGGGCGGAATTCCTTGTCTTTTCCAGCTCCTACAGTCAGCCTGGATTCAAGGCTTCAAATGTTTATCTCCTTATCATACCTTTTACTGCCTTTGACCATCTTGCCTCACTCTGACCAGTATATGAGGACCCTATGATTATATAGAACTCACCCAGATAATCAAGAATAACCTCTCCATGTTAACATACTTAACTCAATTATATTTGCAAAGCTCCTAATCCTATGTAAGTGACAGTCACAGTTCCCTGGGATCTGGAGATAGACATCACCTGGGAGAGGTTGTTATTCCTTTGGCAGAACAAAACTGGGAGTATAATATTAGCAATAGACCAAGAATTGTGTCTAATGTGATAGGGGCTCTTATCATGGGAATGAAAAGATGCATGAAGAAGTCTGTTAATTATGATACGGTGCTAGAAATCGTACAGGGTAAAAAGGAAAATCCAGCTGTGTTCTATAGCAAATTAGTAGCATTTTTATAAATATACAAACTTAAATCCATCCTCCAGGGAGGAACAGGCATTGATGGGACATTATTTCACTTGTCAACCAGCCCCAGGTATTTGGTATAAGTTACAAAAACTTTAGAGGGGCCCCCAAATGCCTCTGGCCCAATTGTTGGACATGGCCTTCTCTGTGTTCAACAATTAGGATTCAGATGAGCGAGAACAAAAGCTAAAGTTCCAGCTGTTGCAACAGGCAGTGCTTTAAATCCCCCTCAGTGGCCTAAAGGAGAACCCATGGCCAGTCAGGGAAAGGATTCCTGCTTTAAGTGCAAAAAGAGTGGACACTGGGGACACAAAGGCACCAGCCCACCACTTGGCCCCGGGCTGGAGAGGGGCTCTGCCAGCCGAAACCCTCATCTCCCACTCTGACAAAGACTGAAGGCGTCTGGGGCAACTTACCATGCCCTTGTCTGTGGACATCACGGGTGGGGCTCCAAAGACAGGTTTATCAGTGATAGCCCTCTTCCTCAGGGCTGTCTGCTGGAATCTCTGGGCTTTGCTGGTGATGAAGAGTTAACAAAACACTGAACACAGGGGATTTCATTTAACTTTTCATGCTTTTTGCAGAAAAGGTCTAGCTGCAAAATAATTTTGTGATTTAAGCTGACATCCTTTAGCAATTGTCTGCTATGTCCTAGTTTGTACTGGACTCAAACCATATTCCAATAGTAGATAAGCGGTTCCTTCCTCAGATTGTCGGGGTCAAATTGTTCCCAGTGTTGAAGGATAAGACCTAATGGCAATGTTGCTGCGAGCTACAGGGCATTGCTCAGGATGCTTCCCATGGTGTGACTTGAGGCCTATAGAAAGGGAAAACTATGCCTGGACTTCCTTCAGAAGGCATCCACTACAGAGTTCACAAAGTACCCCTTGTGATACTCAAGTACTTACCTAGTCCTTAGCCTTCATATTTCCATAGCCTTAAGCTTAATATTTCCTGGGCACAGACATCTCTGCTCAAAGCTGTAGTAGTGATCCTAAACCTTAGAACTTCACGCACTGCGGCCCACTAATTCTTTAGGAAGGAGGGCAGAGCCTTCAGGGGCTTCCTTAGCCATTTGAGAAACAGGTCATGGCGAATCCCTGCAAGGGCTTCCCTGACTGTGGAAAACAGTATACCTTACACTTATCAAGGCAGAAAGGTGGAAATCTAAAGAAATTACCTGAATTTTTGAAATCTAAAACATTACCTGAATTTTGAAATAAGGGGAAATCCAACCCAAATCCCATATGTTCTCTGAAAGCAGAAGCTTTAGCTCTTACCTATGAGGGTGCACAAACCATAGTCCATGTCCATTCACCTTATGAAAATAAAATAGTGACTTTTTAAATCGGAAGAAATGAACAAATGCAGTGACCAAAGGAATCTGGAGCAACTTCCTCACTGGCCATTGTCTCCAGTGAGAGTTAGAGAGGTTGGAGATAAAATGAGGCACTCACCATCAGAAACACCTAAAAGAAAGGGTTGTTTAAGCCGCCATCACTGCACAGAGAGCACCTACATAAGCTGCTACACTTCGGCTGAACCTACAGGAATGGCAGAAAGCAGGCTAACATCATCCCTAACAGAACAAATTAAATGCAAAAGAATACGTTAAAGGATGTCTGTTAATATATGGCAATATATGGAAGTGGACAGTGGCTGTTGGTACAGTTAGATGAACTACAACTGAATGATTAGGTACTAGGACCAATCAGTTTCATAGATCTTCTTCAGATGATTAGAACAGCAGGATGGTTGTACAGTTTTTCTCATTCGGTTTTGAAAACCTAGAATACTTCAACTTCTTAAGACTACCTTTACCACCAGATGAGAATAGTAAGCATACTAGCTTACAAATAAAAATACTCAAAATAGCTTTATATTGAATTTTCATAAGTCATCTCATGTTTACTTATTAAGAATTAAAACATTATACAGAGCAGATTTGCATTTTTACTTCATCAGAAGCACCTCTGGCTAATTTATAATGAAATGGTATTTCAGTGAACTTTTATATGTATAATGATATAGAGTAGGTAAACAAATTAAATTTTGCACCTTGTAAATACCTGAGGTAACACTTTCTCCAGTATCTTAGACTTTCACAGTGAAATCCTCCCTTAGCTTGCAATTTGTCAACATTGTATCTATCTTTCCTGGTCAACTAAAGCAGTCAACACATAACATTAAACCTGGGAGGCAGATCAGAAATTTCTAATTTAGGGTCTCATAAATCTTAGCAAGAACTGTAAATAAATCTCCTGGGTTTAAATGTCTCTTGGAGTGCCCAGCGGCAGTGGCCATGTCTCTAGGATGGGCCCCTTGCTCTGGGTACTGCCTGGGGCCCAGCCACACAAGCTCAGCTGTGCTGCGGGTCACAGCGTTTTGCACAACACCCCATCCATTCCCCACAGGAAGTGGGAGGGCTCCCACTCTTTCTCCAAAGGTCTGAAGTCACCTACCCTTCCGCGTGGTTCTGGTGTTGGACCCCTCAGAGACTCTTAGTCTCCACCCCACCCGAGAGTGTTAGTATTCTGATTTCTGTCAGTGGCCGGGAATGAAAGGGGCCGTGCTCCCTTGGGTACTGGTACTGAGACCAAAGCCGAGCCAGCAGATGCGCAGGCTTTCTGCTTCACGCCCCTTCAGCGCTCTACGGGCTCTTCTCTCAGGGCCACTGGCAGGACCAGGGGGTGCCCAGCTTCCACTAATTTTTACCACCTCCTAGCTCTCTGCTTCTCCCTGCCTGTCTTGGAAGAAGGAGTAAAAAGGGGTTTGAAAGATGATTGGGAAAGGATTGGGCCCTTCCTATGGTGGAAAGTGAGAGAGAGAGAGAGAGAGAGAGAGAGAGAGGGAAAAGAAAACCTAAATCAGTTGTTGAACTCATTCTTCTTGGTTGTGTGTACAGATTTCAGAAAGAGAAACATAACCATGCCCAACAGCCTTACCTCCTGGTCCTCCTGCTACCTCCTAGCTGGCTTGCCAAGTGTTACGGGGTTGTGTAGGGCCCACCAGTGCTTTCCAGGTTCCTATTGTCCTATTCAATGAATCAGATGGTGTAGCAATTCTTTTTTTTTTTTTTTTCGTACTGGGGATTGAACTCAGGACCCTGCGCTTGCTAGGCAAGCGCTTATTCCACTGAGCTATATCCCCAGCCCCTCAATGAATCAGATGGAACAGTTGGTGAATGTGAAAGATTAACATTTATTTGGGGCAAAAAATAAAAGGAAAAGGTAGCACAAAAGAAATGCTTAAGGAGAAAAGGGTGCTTGCCAGGAAAAATATGCCCTGCATGCAGAATGGATCACTGCAATGGCAGGAGGGCAGTGGTACAGAGCCAACTGCTGCTATCTCTTAAAAAATATCTTCTTTGATGGTTGATCCAAGTGGTCCCACTTGATCTCATGCTCTTAGCAGATGGGCTTCAGGTGCTGGATGCAGCTTGTTTTTATGTCAGAAGATTACTGTGAGGTGTCAAGTTCAGAGTGTTCTTGGGTCAGAAGATTGGTACTGAGTGTAGGACTCTCAGGTTGATCTCATCAGGCTCAGAAGCCACTGCCCTGTGCCAGGGGCTGACACGTCTCTTCAGCTGGCAGGTTGTGCCCAGTTGCTCCAGCCACATTGCCGTACCTTAGTCTTCTACCTTATTTGGAGATAGCTGTTCAGCCTAGTACATTTGTTTTCCTTACTTCCCTAAACCAATAATAGAGTGAAAAATATGCTCTATACAAGATCTAATAATTTTGTTGTGGGAAGCCTTTCAGTAGCCTTTTGTACTTCAAGGAGCAAACCTTTAGAAGATTGAAAATATTCATAGGCTACCCTCCAAACCGAGGGAGTCAGAATCTCTAAGGCTACATTTATGACGTGTGATTACACTATATGGTGAGCGTTAAATGTTTACAAATGTTATTCCAGTGAAAGACACATTATCATTAACCCCCTCAGAATGCTTCTCTTCACTGCGGATACATGCCCTCATTCTTGCCCCTTTCTGAAGCAGTTCTGCAAGTCCTGTCTTGTGTCTTTATGAGGTATGATAATAGTACAGCAAGGACTGCTGCTAAGTGCTGTCCAACAGAAGGGCAGGCTCATAAAAGCATGAAGTGTTTCCTTATTTTCCGTTTTCACCACATCTGGCACTGTGTGACTTCTGGGCTCTTCCCCAAAGCCAAAATGACCATGAATGATAAATGTTTTGAATCAGTTCAGGACATCAAGCAACTCTGAACAGCACCCCCAAGAGGACTTCCAGAACTGCTTCAGGAGGTGTTGAGAATGGTGGGCTAAGAGCATTAGAAGTGAAGTTTTGAAGGGGACTAATGACAAGGTATCTTTTACTATGATAATTTTTAAAAAATTCACTATTTTTAACATCCCTTACGAAACTCCTAATTTTAAAAATTACTTGTGATTCTTACAATAAAACAGCCTATAAAACTTGCTCCTGTCCAATGCGTGGCACAGCATAAGAAGCCAGAGCTAACACAGGGTGGGTGGTGGTGGCGGAGGGAAGCTCAGGGGCGCTGGTTCCTGGTTTGGACCCTGGAAGTGAATGTCTTCCCTGCTTTCCCCTGCATACCCCTGGAGGTCTTTTTTCATTTATTAGAAACCTTAAACCAGCTGTCCTGTGTGCTTTCCAGGTGAAGAGACTCAAGAGTTTAGAATTAGAAAACAGGATAATTTTACCGGTCTAACTCCTAGTTGTTAAGAGTCATCACAGAAAAGCATCTGCAGGAAGGCTACCCAGACCTATGTGTAGCAAGTATTCAAGAGTATATTTCCTCTCTTTGATGCTTAGAATCTCACAGACTAGTAGCTGGGTGTGGTGGTGCCTGGTTTGTAATCTCAGCACTCTGGAGGATCACAGGTTTAAGCCCAACATGGGAAATTTAGAGACTTAATGAGACCCCTGCTAAAAATAAAAACAGTTGGGGATGTAGTTCAGTGGGAAGGCCCTAGGTTCAGTGTATAGTACTACCAAAATCAATCGATTTCATACAATACTTTCTCTATTAGGTGTTCTTCGTGGGATGGGACTGTCCAGCTATCACAACCTGATGACCCTTAGCCCACTGTGTCAATAGAAGGTGATCAAATGGGACACAGAGATCAATTGCTTAAGGCTTTATTAATGTATTAGCACAGGTGGACAGCAGACAGATGGCAGATGAAAGTAGCCCCAAAGATCCTTACAAACTGAGAACTCAGCAGAAATGGATGGCTTCCAGTGTTTTGAGAGTCTGCACAGCAAAGTTTGAGAAAGCAGCTTGCAGAAATGTTCTCTTTGAGAAAGAACTGAAGGGGAAGCATTGTAATGAAGAGCTTATGTCCAAGGATGTGCCAGTCCCTCTCTGACTGTCCCGGGTATGGGACACTGGAGTCAGACAGAGTCTTGGCTTGTTGGCTGTCTGGTAGGAATAGAGCTCCTTGGCGGTGGGGATGCCTCCCTTCTCTGGGGCTGGCTGCCTCCTAGCCCTACACTGAAGGAGCACTGGTGTATGGGCTGCCCTCGTCCTCGCCTTGGATCACTATTTCCCTTGTGTGGTCATCGACCCACTCCTCTCTCACTTCTGTGGGCTGTCTCTCTTCCCGCCCTCCAGTCACACTTGGCTGAGTGCTGCTCTGATCCTGTTCTCCTGTCACAGTGCTTGCCCCAGTCTGGACCTGTCTTTCCAGAACTGACTGTCCTGCCTCACTTGCTTGTGTCCGCCTTTGGTCACTGCCTGACTGCGTCTGGGTCTGTCCCTGACCTCTGTCCCCCACGGGGCTTACAGTCTGACTCCAGCGCTGCACCTGAGTCTGGCTGTGTGACCCTGCCTGTGACTGGATGTGTCCTCTCACAGCCTGGCTGGTCTGGTTCTTTTCTTGACCAAGGGCCTTAGTCCCTTTTGTCTGGCCACAGGGAAACCCCTGTGTCTGGGAGCTGGTGTTTCCTGTGTGATGGCTCCTGCCTGGTTCCACACTTTGGGTGTGAGTCTGACTGTGTGACCCTGCCTGGGCCTGGATGTGTCCTCCTACCACCGCCAGGCTGGTCTGGCTCCTGTCTTGACCGTGGACCTCAGTCTCTCTGGTCTGGCTATAGGAGGATCTCTGTGTTTGGATGCTGGTGCTTCCCATCTGCTGGCTCCTGTCCTGTTCCACAGCCTGGGTTGCACCTGACTGGGTCTGCCATGTGGTTACAGTCTGTGACGATCTTTCCAATCTCTTCTCTCTTGTCTGAGGACTCACACTGTCTCCTGCACTCTGGGTCTGCTCCACGTGCCCCCTTACTTGTGTCTGCTGGCTCACCTGCACTTGTCCCTGGGACTTGGCCTGTCTGTCATGGGTGCTCAGCTGTGGAGAGCTGATGTCCTGACCCTGGGTTTGAGTCCCAGTCCTTCCCTGCCGTTGAGAAGCCCACTTGCTCTGCCCACAGGTGCTTCCTTCATGATACTGTCCTTTGCCATCCTGTCCCAATTTAGTGCCACTTCTCTGACCTTCCTGCAGCTCTTTTGAGAACCCAGCATGGTGGCCCCCAGACTCCTGAGATCTGCAGGCTCCCCCGACACTCTCACTTAATGTCTTAAAACAGGCTTGGGCAACTTTGAACACTAAGACCAGGAATTCTTTGAATTCTATAGTCCCTGTCTTATCTTCATCCAGCAGGCGCAGAACTTCATCCACAGTGGCCGGGTCATGGGGTTTCTGGGGAGAAGATGAAGCCAGGTCAGCATTCCTCTCCTGAGGAGGAAGTCGCTCACTCAGCTCCACCTAGCTTCCAGCTTCTGTCCCCTACAGCCTGGGAGCTTAGCCGCCCGGGGCCACCATACTTTCCAGGCACACAGCTGTAACAGTGTTAATGTTTAGTTGCCTGTATATTTTTAAATCTTGTCTCTCTCCTTCAAGGAAAGGAAGCACCTTTTGTTTTGTAGGCACTATGTCTGGCACAGTTTCTGGACTATAGGACAATTGGATAAAGGTGTATTCAAGAATGAATAAATGTCCTCATAAAACTGGCTGGCCTCTAAGGTCAGTTTTTCCAGTTGTCCTTGGCACCTTTCCTGTCATGAGAGAGTTTGCAGTAAGCCCCACACAAAGAGAAGCAGAGAGGAACCTGGCCCATGGGAATTCTGAGGGTCCCTTACTGAGCTAATGCTTCCCTAGAGTGCAGTTGGTGGGTCCAGTAGGACTGCGGTTGCTCTGAGCACACAAAGGCAGCATGCTGCTGTGCCCATACGTCCCCTGATTTCATCTCCCTGATTACTCTAGAGGTAGGGAAGTGCTCCTTAAATCTCTCCCTCAACCCCTGCTTTTAATAACCTGTGCTCTAAAATCTCATTTCGGATGTGATCAGTGAGCTCATTACTTGAACAACTGCTTTATGCTTCCAATAAAGTTTGATCTAATGATCAAATTTTAGCTACACACAGGAAGTGTTTACTGTATCAAATTTAAGAAGCAGCTAACAGCAATTATATTCTTTTCTAGAACATTTCCAGGATCTGCTCTTCCTTGAGCTAACCCTTTAGAATTGTTTTACCTTCAAATTAGAGTTAATTAAAACCAAGAACCACGCCCAAGAACTCAGTTCTTCTTCTACCAACCAGACTTGTCATTTCCATGACTGCCTCCTGTACTTTGCCTTCTCTCTCTAGGCCTGGAGTGAGCGGTGGCCTCCTTGATCCCCAGACAGACAAGTTTGTTTGTCTTTCCTCTACCCCTCGCCACCTGGCTCACATCATACCACTATGACGTCAGCAAACTCCTGCTCCAGCAGTCTCTTCAGCTCCCCGCGGGTAAGAGCTGTGCGGCTGCCCTCCGTCCTGGCGTAGCGCTCAAAGGCCTCAATGATCCCATGAATGTTTCGCAGTAACTGGGGCATCCTTGAAGTCAGCTGAAAGAGATGAAAGTCTCCCTTGAGGGTGCATAAGAAGCTCTAGCTGCTTCCTCTGAGCATTCCTTTGGTTACATCAAAGCTCTGCTTTTGTCTCTGTGCCCCTTCGTTCTTTCCTCCAGAGTGCACTTTATTTGTGGAGAGGAGGAACGCACAGTGACTGGTTGCAGCTCCTGAGCCAACAGTTAAATGCTAGACTGTCACCTCCCTGCTATGTAGGCTGGGCCAAACTGCATTGCCTGTTTAGGCCTCAGTTTACCTATTGTGGCTGAAGCTAACACTAGTGCTTACATGTAGGGTTACTGTGAACATTTAAAGAGATAATTCATTTGAAAAGTATTTGGAAAGTACCTGGCTTATACTAAGTGCTAGCTATTAAATATCATTATTGTTATGATGTGTATGCACATAATTTGTGTTCATCTCTACACTCAGCTGCTCACAAAGCGCTTTTCTATGCTTCATCTCTTGTAATCCTCATTATCTCTGCATTTTTATAAGTGAGGAAACAGGCTCAGAGAAATTAGATGATTTTCCCAATATCACACAGCCTTTAAGAGACCAAGGAATCCTAGAACCTGTGATGGAGACCACTTTGAAGCAGCTCTGAGCAGGACTTATATTAACCAATTGGCTTTCCATGTTTATTTGTGAGTCACTGGTCCCTACTGAGGCCTGTAATGGTGGGTAAAGCTGCCTCAAAGGACAAGATAAAGTCACAGCTGAGGATGTTTGGCTCCAACCCCCATTAGCTAAGAGGAAACTGTAGCTGCACGCTTCTTACTCCTGTAGTGAAGACCTTCCTAGAGATAACACAGTTCTCCTAAATTAACATAAGGGCTTCCCAAGTCCTGCCCAGATTCCTGCATTTTCTTTAGTATTCCCTTCCTTTATTTGAAAATCTAGTAAGTACAGGCAGCTCAGGGACGTCTGGGTCTTAACTCAGGGAATCTTACATATTATAAGAGAGATAAACCTTCCTGGAGCCCTGAAATCATTTCCAGTGTCTCATTTATTTAAACCTTTCCTATCTACTCATTTGGGAGATTGCGGGCCTAATTAGCCCACAATAACTAAGAATTATTAACTCAATAAACCCATCTCTTCTTAACCCAAATGCAATGAGTTTTCTAGAATGTACATTGTGGACACAGAACAATTTATTTGCCTCTCACAATGGTGCTAGAGTCCTAGTGGGAGCCCCAGAAGGCAGTGAGCATGCACAGGCATCAACATCTGCTGAGGCTGGGAACCCATCAGGACTCCAGGGCCCAGCTCTGTCTTCCCTTGCCTCCTTTGGAGATGGTGTTCAGGAACAGGCTGCCACCTGTTGGGAATGCTGAGCAGGGGGTGCCTTCCCCAGGCAAGGGCCTTTCAAGTCCACGTGTCTCCTCATGTGACCTCTGTACTCAGCTCTATGACCTGTCAGGGAGGTCAGCTTGCACTATAGGCACGTGACTCTATTTGGCCTGCAGTCCTGGTGACTTATGAAGAAGATTCCTAACTGAGTGGAAAGATTTTCATTTAGTTTAACCAGGAAATCTGGGGGTAGGTGTGTGTGTGAGGGGGAAGCTGGGATGTGACTGAATGGCCAAGAGGCATAGTGACTGGGAAATGTATTAAGCAGAAGCCTCTGAGGGACCAAGATGACAAGGCTCAAGTACAAGGAAAATAGAAGCTTTCCACAGTTGAAAAGCCAGGGTAGGACTTTGGAGATGTAAAGGAGAAGAGCGTGGAGAGAGGGTGGCATGGTTGGAGAAATGTGAGAGTTGGGGAAAGAAAGAGATTTGGGTGCCACAAAAAGCAAGACAGTGTGGCCTGAAGGACTGAGAGAGTGCAGACCCCAGGCAGGTTGCCCAGGGTGCATCCTTTCTGTGACCCGTCAGCCAATAAGTTCAGGTAGACTCTTCTCATTACATGAGGGGGTGTAACTTCCTGACATGGATGAACTCCTCAACATAGATGAAAAATATACCTTTTTAAACCATGAGGCAGACTTTAAGCACTGGCCTATAAATAGTAATAATAAAATGGCCTTTTAGTTATACTTCAGATTTGTAGGGTAAATCTACAAACTCATCTTCCCTAAATGTCATGCAAGGGGAGGGGCTGAGGGCCATGTGTGTCCTGTCCTCCCTGGGCTAACTGGAGTCATTGTCTGGGTTGGCAGAAGTAAACTGGTTCTGGCCCCGTGGACCTTCCAGAACCCCAGGAATAAGATGTGTGGATCCAGGAGGGCACTTGGGTAGCTCCACTGCTGGGGAGGATGTTTCTAGCTCTACTGCTGGGGAGAGAAACTGTTGATGACTAGGCCAGGCCAGCCTCAGGGGGAGGGAGAAGCTTGATTGCTTCAGGAGCGTGTCATTCCCCAAAGGTCTCTGACCCCTGGTTTGCCCGAGGCCAAATCAAAGACTCCTTTTGCTTGTAGCCTGCACTGTTGATATACAACTGGTATCCAACAGCTTTGGTTTCATGAGTTTAGATCACCAAGACACTGAGAATGGAAAGGTTCCTCAAAAGGGGACTTACCTAATGCCCAGGCAGGAGGAGACAGGTGGCTGTGAAGCAGTGTGCGGAGTACAAGGTCAGCGGGACAAGAACCTTTTATAGAGGATTTAATCAAGCTGTGTTTTAGACAGGATGTTCCCACCCTTCAGGAAAGCTTGATTCATTCAAGGTTCAGCCCAACCCAGCCCCACCTCCTCTCTTCTCTGTTTTGCCTTCTGACCTGTGGCTGTTTTGGTCAATTAGCAGGCCTTTCCTACCCGGTGGAGCCCATCTCTACCTGGCTCTCCCCCTTACAGAATGCCCCTTTCTTAGGAGCTGGGCTTTGCAGTGCTCAGCACAGGCTGGGATTCCTGGTGAACATTCCTCCATGAACCTAAAAAGTCAGAGGACTCTATATTTTTGTTCAAACTTTCAAGCACATTATCTGTCTATTGAGGGTTATTCTTTACAAAGTGGTTTTCCTGGTGGTGTTATTACTTAGAACATTTTTTTGATTCTTGTTTAGAATTAACCTTTTATGCCCAGTTTATGACACACAAGAATGCTAGCTAGTCTCATTTCTTTGTGGTTTGGTCTTACTTTTTAATCAAAAGCAAAATAAATTTAACATCTCTCCTACTACCTGCTATGAGTAGGTAGCGTTTTCCAGCTTGAGAGAGAAGAGGCTTGACACAATCGCCTACAACTTTACTGGAAAGACAGGAAATTCAACTGGTGGACCAATCAACAAATATTTATGGGAAGCTTACTCCATTTCAGACGTAGGGCCGAGATCTGAGGGTTACTCTAATGGACTTTACAACAGGGAAGTCCCTGTCCCCAAGAAATTAAAAATAAGAGTAATTAGCATTTGATTGTCCTTACCATCTCATTTGGTCTGGTCCCCCTGACAATCAGGTGCTATGGATAAGACCATTTTGTAAATTAGGACACTGAAAAATATTCAGAGAAGTAGCTACTCAGTGCAAGGGTGAAGGGGTTGGATTGGAGTCCCTCCAACTTCAGACCCTCGTCTTCTCTACTGCAGTGTGCGGCTACTTATTCTCTCACTGACTTTTGGCACTTTGCAAATATCAAACTTCCCCTCCATGCAGGAAGAGCCGCGATCATTGAGAGTGAAGCATTCTAAGCTCTGATAGCACGTTCCCAAGGGAGCTTTTCAGGAAGACATGTAGTTTCTAAAGACTCTAGATGGGGACCACTGTCTTTGCCACCCTCACTTGTATCTCAGCATGCAGCGAAGGGAGAGCGAACGACAGTTTGAGTGGGAAGGCTCCATTACGGACCTTGGTCACAACTATTGGCAAGAGCAGCACATGGTCCAGCATGTTAGGTGGACAGGATTCTGGACGGGCTGCAGACCTCAGTAGGGCAAGCAGCAGGCTTTGTGATGGTCACTATCCCCATGGAAAGGGAGTGGCTTGAGTCCTGGGGTTGAGGTGGGTTTGGGAGCTGGCTGGCCAGTTTTGCGAGGACAGGGCAGAGTAAGGGCTCCAACCTTTGGGAGCAGGAGAGGGTGGCGGAGATTTCCAGGGCAGCTTGTGAGTGTTTGAAAAAGGCCGAATAAGTGAAGGGGAAGTTGCTAACAAATTAGACCTTCCTTCTGTGGGTGATGTGGTAGGCTTTAGGTGAAGGGACTTGAACTTCCAGAAATGTTTGGGAGTAAAGGGCAAGTTAGGGGAGGGCAGTAACAAGCCAGGTGTTTTGTCTGTGAGATAACTGTGAGATAGACATTATTGCATCCAGTTTACCAATGAAGAAATCAAGGAGGTTAAGGAAAGTACGCAGAGTTCACGTTCTTAGAAAGTAATAGATCTGAATCTGAATTTAGGTCAGCTTGCTTCCAAAGCCTATGTCTTATATGTGTCTGGGTCAGGACTGTCTGTAGGAGGGATCAGCTCTAGGAATCAGAAGTGGAGGTCAAAGGTGCATTTGTGTGTGTGTGTGTGTATGTGTTGGTAGTGGTTGTATGGAGGATGGCTGAAGTGTATGAGTGAGGCTGGGACTGGGGGAGACAGGAGAGAGAAACTGGATTGACAGTTCAGGACTGAGTGTATAATTGTTTAGTTTATAAAGTTTCTGAAGAGTTGTCCTAAGTTAGTGCTTTTACTTAGTAATTATATTTCAAGGGTATACTGGAGGCAGAGAGAGGCTGGATGGCCGATGAGAAACTGAGTCCTATTCTCATCCTCTGCTCACTCTGCTTTGGATTAAATGAAAGCAGTAAAGAACCACAATTCTGAAAGCCAGAAAGCTATTGCTTGGATGTAAAGAGGGAATTTGCTGGTGCTTGTTGCCCACGTGTCTTAACTGGAAGATAGAGGGATGGAGGTGTGGTTCTTGGTAGAAAAGAAAAATAGTGAACAGTTCTGAGCTTTTTTGTCTTCTGTGTACTATAACTGGAATGTCTTCTCCCAAGAACTAAATACAGGCCCTGGTCAGAACATCCCAGAAGCCCAGTGCTCAAGTTCAGCCCAGAAATGCCAGGAAGTACTAGCAGCTACTTGAGATATCCTAGCGACTTAGAGAGGCTCCATTGGGCCTTCTAGGTCTAATCCCTGGCCTGACAGGCTGTGTTGGCCCTGCCGTTCCCTTGAATTCTATCCAGGTGGGGGCACATGGCTAACGTGCTCATTGGCAGCCTTGGTTTGGGCAGGAAAGCTAGAATCTTCCAGTTTTCAGGGACTCTGAATAGCTTAGATCTAAGTGTCCCCTCATAGGCCAAGTACCTAGAACAAGCATACTAGAAGGTTCTGACTTCTTCCTTTCCATTGAAGAAGGAAAAAAAAATTAGTGTGGAGCAGAGGAGGTGGGTAAGTTCCTTTCCTTCTTTACCCACACCCCATTCTCAAAACTTTGCAATGTCCTGGTGGTACAGAAGATTTGCTGACCAACATGCAATGGGAACAGACTTATACAACATCATGTCCTCACTTTCATAATCTCTGGTTAAAAGTATGGACTTGTTACTCCCCATAGCCCCCCAGCTAATGCTACCTTTGTGACATTCTGCAAGCCCTTTGCTCTGCTATTAATCCTTCCTCTCCATCTCCTCCATGCGCACGCCCTTCACCCATTCTGAGCAACTCAAATGTCACCGCCTACATAATGTATCTTATGATGTCACACACAGATGGGATCTCTCCTACAGCTTTTAGCCTTCTGCCAGTAGTCTTTTGTCGGTGTGCATGTTTTACACTGTTTATTTTACCCTACCATCATTATTATTGCTTCTCTATTTGTTTGATCATTCTTTTTAGCTTATTCCTCCTTTTGAGGACAAGGCTTATTGGCAGTCAATATGTGACAACTTGATATGGAAGCCTTGTCCATTTCTCCTGGAGGACAGCTTTCTCCTGAAACATGAAGACTGGGTGATGTGACACCCAATTCATGCCCGTTCCTTTATATCCATCCCACTGGAGCTACTGGGCTTCAGCTCTGTGTTTGTGGATGCAGACTGAGATACCTCTGATTCTGACATCAAAAGGGGCTCCAGGACCAAACTAAAGATGCCAGTGCAGCTCTAAGTCAGGATGGACTGCTTTTGTGTGGGTTTTAACCCTCCAAACCTGTAAGTGCTGTTCTTTACCAGGTTGATTGGCATTTACTTTCTTCCTGCATTAATTAAAGTACTCCTAGGGAATTACCAGGATTAAAAGTTGATACCAGATGACAGGGTGTTCTGAGCAAACAGCAATGAAGAAACACCAAGGGCATATAAAGGTTAAATACAGAGTTAGCTTTGGGGCTTGGAAATGCAGTTCTTAATTAATGGGAAGAGGATGAGGTGCTCAGTATTAGGGTTTTGAGGTCATTCTGGAGGTCACTGGCTATTGGTAAATTTGTACATTCACTCTTTGAAGTTCACCTTGATTAAACTGGTTTGGGAAGATAAGAAAACACATAGGTTTGCTCTTAACCTCAGGAGTAGAGACCAGCACAGCTCCGTCCTGTAACTGGCCCCATGGCTTACTAAGTCCCTTAACCTCTCCTAGCCTCAGTTTCCTTATCTGCTGGTGAGGATCCACTTTGTGGACGTACACCAGACAGTTACTGCTAGATTAAAAATCATCGTGATCGTAAAATTGGATTGTAAACTGATGAACTCTTAAACAATGTAGGACATTGTTATTTAAAATAGGGACGGTTGGTTACATGGGATTAATCTTCAAATGGATCATTCATTCTATCTTTTAAGAAGTATTATCAATAAATAATAACATGCATGCACCCTGGAAAATCCAGAAACATAAATTAAAAAATAAGTGAGTGATTATCCACTAACAAATGTATGTTTATTTTACTTTTCCTTAGGAGGCTTATACCACAGACTTCCTTTAACTTCCATTATGTACCATTACAATTTTAGAGTCATACAAATATAAAGATAATGTTAGAAATCATTATTTTCAGATCAACTTCAAGTGCAATGCTAGTTGTCTATTAAGCAAAAAAAATAATATTCAACTTATATGACTTTCACAGTGCCATCAGCTTTGCAGAGAGCCCTCCTCTGGTTCCTGGCACATACAGATGCCGTGGAACTCTCAGATGCTGATCGATTTTCCGGCGCTTGGTTCTCCCATCTGAGTGTGGAGAACCTGCTTTCAATACCCTGATTCCTGAGTTGGAGGTTACAGGTGCTTGGTGGCCCTTTCACTTATGATACAGGTTCTGTAAATTGGTGAGTCTGCTAAACATTGCTGCAATATAATAATTATGTGGTACCTGTGTGTACCATTAGCTTTCAAATATATATTGGTGAAGTAGCAGTGGTGGCCAAGGAAGAAGTCACTTTCTCCCTTGAACACTAGAGTGGGCCTGACTCCTGAGTCTGTGGTCACAGGCAGGGGCTAGGAGGCTGCATGGTGGCATTGCTAGGCTCCCAGGAACAGTCACGGAAGCCAAGTTCGTTTGCTGATGAAGGGGTTGAGGCTCACCTTAGGCCTAACAGCTATTAATTGTATATAGATTGTGTGGCAGCTGCTGTGTTAAAGGGACTTCTCAGACATTGATACCACTACTTCTCACATGCTGAAGGTTATTATCATTCCTATACAGTATTTCATCAGAGGGACCTTACTTTTAAATTGGCGAGATGATTTATCCAAAGTCACACTGACAGTTTTGAACAGAGATAGACTGGAGCTATGAGTTTTCATTCCTGGCTTGCTAGGGTTATTGCTACATTCATCTGCCTCCATGGTGGGTTGTGGATGAAGTGCAGTGCACGAATACCCACAGGTACTTGGTAAAGTAGTTTTGTTAACATACAGGCCTCTTGGAGTAAGGACTAGACAGGAGGTCGAGTTGAGGAGGCCTGGCATGAATCAGGTTGTCCTCATGGGCGGGCAAAACCTCAAAAGCAGCTCTACAAGGGAGGGATGTGGTGCCCTGAGGCCGTATGTGGTTATCACACATACAGCCAGTTTTAGCTTCTTCTGATGTCACTGTCCAGAACGTAGGGCCTCCTTCTTCGGTTCCCTTTCTCTTGTTAGGGCCGGAATGACTTGTAGGATGTCAAAATGGAAAATTCAGCTCCCACACCTTCCTGTTGTTGCTCTAGGACCTGCCCCACTTGGAAAACCAACCCAGGCCCCCTGAGCATGAGGTGAAACCCACGCTCCCCTGGGGAGAGGCTGGCTCTGCTCCTCAGCAAGGGGCGTACTTTGGTTTTGTTTCTTGGTACTTTCAAGTGTAAACAAGCCTCAGCTTAGATTTTCCAGCATAGTTACTGTCCCCGCGGACAGCAAAGAGGGTGTGGCAGGGAGGAGAATAAAGACAGGCGTGAAGTTGAGGGCGCTGAAAAGTACAGGTGCACAGGGCTCGCCACCCACAAGGAGCGAGGGCGGGGAGTGCCCTGCTGGAGTTCGGAGAACATTTCCTCCACTTCGCTTCACCTGGCTTGTGAATTAGTCAGAGCTCACCAGAGAAACGGAACCAGGAGTTACCTAGATATACATGAAGAGATGGTCAGTTTATTGGAAGGAATTTTGAGGAATTGCCTCATACTGTTGTGGGGTCTGGCAAGTGTGAGGTCTGCAGGGCCAGCCAGCAGGTGGGCAATTCTGGCAGAAGATCACTGCACAGTCTTAAGTCTAAAGACAGTCAGCAGGCAGAATTCCCTCCTTCACATAAGACCTCAGTCTTGTCAGGCCTTCAACTGACTGGGTGTGGCACACCCACATTACGGCAGGTAACATAATCTACTTTATTCAAAGTCTGCTGGCGTAAATGTTACCAACATCTAAGAAACACCTTCACAGAAAGCTTAACTGATTTGCCTCAAAACTAAGCACCAGAGTGCAGCCAAGTTGCCATGTAAGTTTAGCTATTATAATCTTGGTACTCTGGTTTTCTCAGCCCTGGCTCTCACACTGGATGGTTTCTTCCTTGGCTTCTTAATAAATCAACAATATTTTGTATTTTGGCCTATACTTTTATTTTATTTCTTGTCTTTTTTTTCTCAAGAAGTCTACCCTAGTGTTCTTTATTTTTAATTAAGCAATCTTTTATTCGTATTAAAAGTACCAGAGTACTTGAAAGAAAGTATAGAAAACTGAGATATCACAAGGAAGCATACACTTTACTGTGGTACCACTCACCAGAAGTAATCATTAGATTGTGTGTTCTCCCATTTGGTTTCCTATGTGCCTAGACAAGCAAGGTTAATACAGTAACGCCTTAGCCTTATCATATGTGTTTTATTGTGCTCCAGGGTGAGCTCATTCAATCCTCTCAGCATCAGTGAGGTAGGTTTCTCTCTTATTTCCTTATCCAGATGAGGAAGACAAGGCATAAAGAGGTTACGTGACATGTCCAAGGTCACACAGCCAGGAAAATTCAGTCACGGAGTCAGACCCGGGCGCTTCAGCTCTAGAGCCTGGGCTTTTAATCACTTTACTAAAGGGCCCTGTAGATACATTTTTCTATAATATGGTGATTATTTTATGTTTGCTTGTTTAGTATACAGTTTATTTTACTTAGTTTTCACATAATAATGAGAAAATATTTAAAAATCACTAAACAATCTTCAATCCTTTATGTCATTCTTAGTGATAGCAAATAATGCTGCTGAGCTGAGGTGATACGCTTATTTAGTCATTCTCATTTGCAACCCAGGCTGCCTCTGTTTTTCTTTTTTCTGAATTTTATTTTATGTTATTTTATTTGTCTTTTTGAGACAGGGTCTTACCATACTGGCCTTGAGCTCACTTTGTAGCCCAGGTTGGCCTCAAACTCCCAGTGATCCTCCTGCTTCAGCCTCTCAAGTGCTGGGATCACAGGTATGTGCCACCACATCTGGCTTTTTTTCTTTTTATAAAAGGTAGTGCAATCGGACTATTCTTAAACATCTACCCTCATACCTATTCCTTAAGATAAATATCTAGAAGTGAAATTGTAGTGGTCAAAGAAGTGTAATAGTTTTAAGACTTTTACATACTGCAGACCAAACTACACTCTGAAAAAGTGGCTCTGATTTACATTCCCAGGAATGTGCAACACCTATAAACTCAGCTCACCGGGAACTGTAATTTTAAACAGCTGACACTTGAGCAGATATATCTCATTTGAATTCTTTATTTGGTTGTGAGAACATTTGTTTTCCTCCCATGGTCATTGGACAAAACTTTAATTTTGCATTATTAACTAGTCCATTTTTTTCTAGACGTGGAAACTTAACTAGTATCTTCCAAACTAAGCTTTTTTATTTTAAAAATTACTTTAAAAGATTTTTGTCTCCAGTCACCACGCTTTTTGTTTCTATCATCATAGTCTTTCTTTTAAAAAAATTTATTGGTATATGTTTGTGGTACATAATGAATATATTCATTGTAGGATGTTGGTAAATATGCATCTTGCATTTTGATTCTTTTTTTACTTCCCCTTTTACTCCTCTCCCTTCAGTTGCCTCTGATCCCGATCCCCTTCCCACCTCCACAAAGTCTATCTCCCTGTTTTCTATCATCTTTCTTTTATTTAGTTCTTTAAATTATTTATACCTTAGGTTTCTCATGTGAGAGAAAGCATGCAATATTTAACTTTCTGTGTCTGATTTATTTCACTTAGCATTATAGGCTCAAGGTGCATCCATTTTCCTATAAATAACTCAAATTTTATATTTCCTTATGGCATATTATATATAATATATATATTATATATATATCACATTATTTTTATCCATTCGTCTATTGATTGGCCTATAGGCAGCTTGCATATTTTAGCTATTATGAATTGTACTGCTATAAGCATGGATATATGAGGTCTTTCACTCTTTGGGACAGGTGTCTAGAGGAGGTGTGGCTGTGTCAGATGGCATATCTGTTTTTAATTGTTTGAAGACTCTCCATGGTAATTTCCACAGTGGTTGTGCTTGTTTATATTCTCAACAATAACGTAGAAGGTTCCTTTTGCTCCACAGCCTTCCAAATATTTGCTGTCTTTGAAGTTCTTATAGATGGTCATTCTTTCTGGAGTAAGATGAATTCTCAGGGTTGTTTTGATTTGCATTTCTCTAGTGGCCAAAGATGTTGACCACTTTCCATATACTTACTGGCCATTTGTACTTCTTTTGAGATGTTTCTATTTTCCATTTTTATTGGGACATTTATTTGGGGGAGGAGTCTAATTTTTTTTTTTTTTTTTTAGTTCTTTGTATAGTCTTAAGTATTTGTCCTTTGTCTGAGGAGTATCTGGCAAAAATATTTTATCATTCTGTAGATTGTCCTTTCATTCTATTGTTTATTTCTTTTGCAGTACAGAAGCTTTTCAGTTAGACGTAATGTTGATCATTATTGTTGTTTTTGTGTAACTAAGGTTCTGTGTAGAAATTCGATATCCCTACCCACGTCTTGAAGAGTTTTACCTATTTTTTCCTCCCAGCAGATTAAGCGTTTCTGTTTCTATATTTATGTCTTTGATCCATTTTGATTTTATTTTAGTAGTGGGTGGTAGGTAGGAATCTAGATTCATTCCTCTGCATTTGGATAACTGGTTTTCCTATCATCATTCATTAACGAAGCTACGTTTTCTCTAGTGCATTTTTTGGCATCTTTGTTGAAAATTACGTAGCTGGATGTGCCCGGATTGCTTCTGTGTCCAGTATTCTGTTCCATTGGTGCAGATGTCTGGTTTTGCAGGGAGTGTTTTTATAAACTCCCTGACCTTGATGGTGTGAGTAAGCCATGTCCCAACACTGCAAAGAACCAGCAGTGTGTCTCCTTCGTTCTTTGTATCTTTGAGGGAAGATATGAGAAAAGACAAGCAGGCAGTCTCAGCGCGTATATATAGTTTATTGTGAAGTGGTAGATTTTCAAAGTATGAAAGAAAGTGGATCTTACAATGTCATAAAAATGGGCAAGCACCAACATGACGGGCACTAAATAAGGTCTCACATTACATTTTTATGATGAACTGGGTCTTTCAAGGATTATCATTTCCTTCCTTTGAGGTCATTGTTCTTTCACAAGGAAAGTGGGCTGTGCTGACCAGCTTCAGAGGGAAAAAGGTTCCTGTTGATTCCCTAGGTGTAGTATTTAGTTTGTCCGAATCCTTACAGTTTTCCCAATCCCTCACCCATGCTGTAAAGTCTGTGTGGCCCCCGGACCTTATCAGCATGCTTACAGGAAGTTATATTCTCTTGGCTAAAATCTGAAACCAGAAGCTTGTTTGGATTTTATCTATAACTAATGATTAAGGAACAAAGGAAAATTACCTCTTCTTCTTTGTTTCCATGTAGCCCCTGCCCTGTCTCCAGGCCTGCTAGCATCTAACTTTCTGCCCAACACCAGCAGCTGGAGTAGGCTAAGAGCAGCGGGGGAAGAGGATTCATCCGGAGGGCAGTTGTTCCTCTCCTGGAGGGCCTGTGAGGAAGACAAGGGTGTGGAGCTGCTGCCTGAAATCCTGTTATAAACCTCTGCGCTGCAGGGTGTTCTGGCCAATAGAGGAGCTCTGGGAAGGGTGAGGGGCGGGAGGCCTTTGAGGCCAGCCACTCCTCCTCAGGCAGCTCTTGGGGCCTTGGGGTGTGCATCTGCAAAGCTTGCAGGGGGGTACTCCCCGGCACTTTCCTAGGGGTGCAGTGCATATCAAATGTCAGGTGTGTCAGATGGTTATGAATTGCACCAAAAACAAAGTCATTATTATTCTGAGCCCTGATTATGATTCTGGTTTTTCAGGGGGAAATGCTGGGTGGTTTGTTGTGGGCTGAGCTTTGTTTGTCATGTTTGGGGAGTGTTTGGCCTCTTTAGGGTTGGGATGTGCCAGCCACCCTTGCATTGTATTTGATCTCCCATGCTCAGAGTAAAGTAATCCCTTTGTGTCATAGTTTCCTCACTTGCAAAGTACGGATAAAACATCATACCAACACTATGGAGCTATGTAAGCATCGGTCTATCTAAGCACTGGGATTAGTTTTAGGCACCTAGTAAATGTCTCACATAGATTAGCTCATTTAGCCATTATATAATCTAGTTAGATGGGTATTATTTCATCCATACTTTATAAATGAGGAAACTGAGGTCAGAGAGGTGAAATGGCCAGCGTAGGCCACACAGCTGTTAAGTGGCTGAAGTAGGATATATATCCAGTAGTCTTGTCTTGATAGCCTCAATTCTAGCTACTCAGCTATACTGCTTTAATCCTGCACTGAGGTCAGGAGAAAGGGTGAGGAAGGAAAGAAGCCTAGCTTCTCACTCTCAGAAGTTAAGATGTCTGTCAGGTTCATGCTGGGGCTTAGGGTTCAGGCTGCTCAGCCCCTCACTGCTTAGCTTCCTCCAGCCGCACCTCTTACAGGAAGTTTTCCCAAAAGAGCTTCACCCACACCGTCATTTGTACTTTTTCTATCTGCTTTGAACTTGTGAACCTATTGTAACACTTTGAAAATCAGTATTCAGTTCACTGGGTGCTTATCAAATGCTTAGTACGTAGGACTATATACTGTGGACGTGGGTAAGATAGTTCTTCTCTGCTGGGCATCTATAACCTTGTAGAAGACACAGACAAACACAGTCCTATGAAATACAATTTAAGATCAGTGTGGTGAAAGAAATATGAACAATGTATTACAGAATTATGAGGAAAGTGCTTTGTTAATTCAGACTGGTGGTGAGTGGCTCTGAGAAAGCCTCTCAGGTTGAGCATTTTCCGGGGGTCTTGAAAAGTACAGTGGGGAAGGCAGGGGTAGGAGAAGAACATGAACAAAGTCTCAGCTTGTGATGTATGCTGAAAGATGCAAGGTGGCACTGTTGTTATGGTAGCTGCTTTGTTATTACCACCAACAGGAACAAAAGCCTTTGCATGAATATGCTTGCATCTCATTTAAATGGTCAGTAGAGGCTCTGCCTTCTGAGCTCCTGTCCTGGGTTTTCCCAGGCTGGCACACCGCCAGGCTCAGAGCTTCTTTCTCCTGCAGAAGATACAATACAGAGAGCATGGGTCTGTTCTTTGGTTATTGTACTCAGCGATGTTATTCCTGTCTCTTTGTCTGGCAAGAGCAGCCTCTCTGGATCAAAGCAAGAGCAAAGCTGAAGCCCTGTGGAGGCTGCACTCCTCTCAGGAGCGTAGTAGGGAACAGCCCCTGGGCTTTCTGGCAGTGACTTGGAAGAAGCAGTCTCAGCCCTTGGCTCTGGGAAAGCATCCATCAGAGTTGCTTTGGGTTGTTCTGAGATTTTCGGTCCAGCTTGAGGTTAATGTAATGATCAAAACACCAAGTCACCCCTGAAGAAGCAAGGAACTTGTCATGAACTATAATTTTTACTTTTCCATCCATTCTTCCACCTGTCTATCAATGCAACAAACATCTGTCCAACCTCTTTTTGATGCTAAGGAGTGAATCTGGTACAGGAGACTCAAAAGGACACAGTTGTTGCCCTTAGGCTAAGTCCAGTTAGTGGCATGTGATCACGCAGCTACAGACCGAGCAAGGGCACCCAACAGAGTTGGGATTAGGGAGCTGATAATTCTTCCACTGATGAAGGGGAAAGAGGAGAGGGAAGAGGGAGAAGAGGAAAGGAAGGAGGAGAGAAGAGGAAGAAAATAGGAAGGAAGATGAGAGGAGAGGGGAGAGAGTTTGAAGGGCTGGAGGTTGCCCAAGTGTGTGGAGAGACAGTGGGTGGAGCAAAGACAAGAAGTTCCTTGGGAGACCCGCAACAGCGTTTGCGCACTATCCTCAAGGCACTCAGGGCAAATAAATGAGCAGTTTAGCTTTGCATCTATGAAGAACGCAGCCCCCAAGGAGGACAGGGCAGTGGCAAGAGCAGGAGGGGGAACACGAGACCAGACATTCAGCAAGGAGGTGAGGACTGGCTTGGGGCTGGGATGGGGCCTGGTGGTGGGGAGTGGTCGGAGAAGTGCTGAACACCGCGTGGCTATCGGGGTGGATGTGGGTGGAGTGGGGCAGGGAGAAGGCCACACCACCCATGTCCACTGTTCTGACTTTGGCCACTGTTGGTTCCCTGTGGGACTCTGCTGAGACAGAAAACAGAGGAGGAAGAACAGGTTGAATCAGGGCTGAGGGCAGTGAGATGAACTCAGTCTTGGGTGTGTTGAGTCAGCAGCAGATAAGACACTGGGGCTCAGGGTGTACAACCCTTACGCAGAGATGTGGAAACCTCCAACATAGAAATCCTGGCTAAAAGTTTGACACTGTGTGCAGTGGCACACGCCTGTAATCCTAGGATTTAGGAGGCTGATGTAGGAGGCTGGTGAATGAGGCCATCCTGGGCTACACAGTGAGTTCAAAACCAGACTAGAAGCCCAGAGAACATAGCAAGACCCGTAAAAAAAAAAGTTAAGGTATTGTGTTTGAACTGAGAGTATAAAGGTGACCTAGAAACACACTGAAGAGGTTTGGAGAAGAGGAATGAGTTGTGTGAAGGAGAGGGGACACGTGGCCTGCATCAGAGTGCAGCAAGGTCAAGATGCAAAGGTTCTTGGCACTGGCAATATTCAAGCAGCTGGTGCCAGGCAGAGAAGGCAAGGGAGGGAGCCGGGGTGCACTGGGCTGAGGAGTGGCGGGAACTGCTGAGCCTAGGGAGTGAAGGAGACGTTGCAGTAAGCTGTGTGTTGAGAGAGGAAGAAGTCAGGAGAGAAGGAGCTGAGAACAGAGCTAGAGTCTCGGGGCTCACTGGGGTTCCACAGTGTCCTTTTAGATGATGGGGAAACACAGGGCCTTTAGGCAAAGCAGTCTTCTGGCCAGAAAGGCTACCCTGCTAAGCTTGTCTGCTACAGGCCTCAGCATCCTTGGCACTGTGCCAAACCTTTGTTATGTGAAGGAAGCCCCACCTGATAAAGGGACCTGACTTCTGATCAACCCCAAGTCTCCGCCTGTCTCCACGGCTTCAGCCTGTATTTAGTAGCGGGAAGCTTTCCGTGGTGTCTGCTGCCACTATAATGGATGGAGAGGTAGCTGGGAGTTGCACGAGCGAGCGGGAGACCTTCCTGGCACTGGGTAACCTGGGTGGATGCCTGGGCCTTGGTTCAGAACCCACAGAGACCTGGCCACGCTGCCACCTGGCAGTCAGCTGGTGTATAGCAGGAGGCTCCCGTGGCCACTCGCTGAATGTAGGGAACAGGCAACAAAGCAAAAAGCAGAAAACCTGCAAAGAAGCCGCCCTTCAGAGAGGAGAACACCAGCCTGAACCAAAGCAGGGGATGAATGTCAAGTGATGAACACAGAGAGTGAGGCCACAAACCAGCCGCTGCTGAGGCCAATAAAAGGAGCAGCTCAGAGTCAGTTTGTCAGACACGTACGCCATCTCTCGTTCCACCTTGGGTTAGTTGTTATTGTTTTCCCTATTTTATGGAGGTGGCATATCCCTGGAAAGATCAAAAGATTTGATTAAGTCCTTTGCGTGTTCAATGAGAGAGCTGGGGTTTGAAAATGGGTCTTCTAGGTTTGGGAGGTCAAAGTAGGGGTGGAGCGTCGAGTTTCATTTCTGGAGCAGCAGGAGCAATTCAAGGTATGAAGTATGCAGAGTGTAGGCAAAACTAAACCACAGGGCTCTACCTGGCTGGCCTGGAGGTTCAGAGTCAGGCTGGGTGATGAGAGGTCTCAGCCCTGCCTGGGAGTGTACAATTCTGCTGGGCCTTGGGGGAGACTTGCCAGGGATACAGACTCCAGCAGGGCCTACCCAGGAGCCAAGGCAGAGCTGACACCACAATTCAAGGGGCCTTGGAGGAGGGTCTGAGAGGGTGACCAAGGATGGCTGTGGACAGGATGGATGAGCATAACCTCAGAACAGAGAAGCACACCAGTGAGCAGATGGACCCTCAGAGCAGGTCAGCCCAGGAAATCCAGGCCTGGGTACCTCCTGGGGAGATTTCAGGGAGGTGGGAGAAAGTTAAGCTGACTCAAAGCCGACAGACCCTGGCTTGGAAGGGAGGCTGGGGGGGGGCAGAGCACCTATTCAGTTGGTGACAGATGATGACACTGCCTTCTGTTCAGAGCGCCCTGGAGAAAAATAGCAAATATGTTTCCTTCTCATCTGCCTGGACTGTGTACAAAAGGTGTGAGGGGGGCAGGCAGAGGAGCCCGTGGGGAGTATGAAGGCAGAGGTGGACGCTCGCTTCCAGTTCCATGTATTATCTGGCCTTCACATGCTTTTGGATAACAGCCTTGTGCTTAGTACAGTGTTCTGCTTTTGGCCCTTCCTAATTACTCTTACTGATTTTGCTTTCTTCTTGGTTTTCCATGTAAAGTTCCTTTTGAAACAATCACCCCCAGGGGCTGGGGATATAACTCAGTGGAATAAGTATCTGCCTGTCAAGCGCAAGGTCCTGAGTTCAATCCCCGGTACCGCAAAAACAAAACAAAACAAAACAAAAAACAATCACCCCATCCCTGATTTTCTATATAAGAAGGCAGACTCATGTGTTTCCATATAGGTATGGGTAGCAAAAGAGAACATCTCCTTAGAGTTGGAAGAGGAGTGGGCAGGGACAGGGAGAGGGAAACACTAAGGAAGAAGCCTAGCAATGGGGGCTGCACCTCAGTAATGTCATGTCCTCAACAGCCTCAGCCTCTGCAGCCATGTTTCCCCGACTCCTCCAGTGCCCACCAACCCCTTTTCTTCCTCCACAGCCACCGGTAACTTCGTAGGTATATAAGAAATCGGACCCCACTGGTAATTGATCAATAAATATTAACCAGTGACTGTGTATATACACTATTGATACTTGATTTTAATTTTTAAAAATCTGGCTATCTGAGTAATACACACCCACTACAGGAAAATATAATGAGGATAATATCAATTAGATTGCCCATTTAATTGAAAATAAACAACTTTATCATTTTCTTTGATGACTAGTAAGATCTTCCTACTTCTCTTCCCAGGCACTAAAGGGTCGCTGGTGTTACGGTGCCTTGTGTATAGTGGGTGCTGAGTCAGTACTCCTTGGGTGGCCGATTGCTGACATGTGCTTGATGAGCTCCAAGTTTCCTATAAACAGAAAATATGGTGTTTGTTGTGGGTGGCTGAGGAGCTGGCTGCATTCCACAACTGGTTTTTCCCAAGTTAGCTGGTGGCTCCCTGCCATGACAACAGGCTTAGCTCTGCAGGAAGTGGGTCTAGAGCGTGCTTCTGGATCCCTGATGTGCGCTAACCCCGGAGCATTAGGCTCTCAGCATCACATACTGAGTGATCTGCCCGAGCTGCTGGGGATAAAAAAAATGAAATTGTTGAGGGTGGAATTCGCAAACTAACTGGAACTCAACCTACCATGTGCAGCCCTAGTGAGGGGGATGGCTCTGGGGGAAGTAATCCAGAGGGACTCCACAGAAGAGGCACCCTGAGAATCGGGCCTTGGAGGACAGGTGAAGCGGGGAGGCTGAGGCCTTCAGGGAAGCTAGTCTAGGTAAAATGAGGAGAGCAGTGGTCTGGAGGTACGAAGGCTCACAGGATGTTCCAGAGACAGGAAGAGCCTTTCTATGGCTCACATTTTCAAATGTGACTACGAAGGCCCCTCTCTCGCTTCTCCTTGGGTGTATGGTTTCTAGCAGGGGTAGGCAGGTATGCTTGTGCAGTTCAGCCCCACGGTCAGTGCCCCTTTCCTGGTGCCTCTGGGATTCTGTAGACAGATGAGGCTCTTCTCACTGTAACCAGTCCTTACTGCTGTTCTGGCTCCTTCCACATTGACTGTCACAGTTGTAGGCCCCGTTTTCTCTGCTAGGCTGGGTGCTCCTCACAGACAGGAAATGTTCTTGGCTCATCCTTAACTCCCCAGTGTTTAGGTCAGGACCTCACCTAGAACACACACTCAATAGAGGGTTGTTAGTTCTTTAGCATGTTTTCTGAACATATAGCAGTCAGTCTGCAGGCGCAGACTCAGTTTCCCCATCTAGGATACACTTTAGGGATGAAGATAAACTCAGAATAGTGATGATTTCATGCAGGGTAAGAAAGGTCAGGTTGGATTGTACTCGCCAACCCCAATTAGTGTTTGATTGAGAAGATCACAATCAAAACTTATGAAATGAGGGCTTATTATTGAATTGATGAGAACGGGTTTTCCTCTGGCAGTTTGACAAGCACATACTGCGTGGCCTCTCCCATCCCGCCTACGGAGTCAGTATGTGACAGATTTAGGTGGCCCATGCTTGGGATGCCTTGCAGATTCTGCTCCAGCCAGCTGGCTGGGTGCTTCTGCGAGAAGGGTGGGTCCAGGTGACAAATAGTGGCCTGATTACTGGGGTCTATTGTTCCCAGGATGGGTCTTGGGAGCCTGCCCAGTGGCTGAGCCAGCTTCAGAACTGCCTGCAAGGAGTAAGAGGCGATGAGAAGCACGTCTCCTGGCTTCCTATCTTGTCGCACCACTGGTACTATGTGGGACGTGGACTTTGACCTTTCATATTAACCACCATCTGAAGGGTTGGGGCATTTTATAAAATCGCTAATTCCTGTCAGGGAGTTTTATGGTGGTGTCTTCCGAGGAAGGGTAGATGGATGGAGAAGCAGAAGCCTGTGAGTGATGGACAGACAGGTAGGAAGGAACCAAGTGGGGAGATAGGCTAATGGTAGAGTGTGTGGGTGGGTGACCAGTAAGCCGGCCCGCGCTTGTGGTCCTCTTAGGCACGTACAGCGCTGTGGTCCTCTTAGGCACATACAGTGTGCCCACCTATGGCAAGGGTGGTTGATAGCGCTGCTGCCGCCGCTGCTGTAGCAGCGCCTGTTTTTAATTTTTTAGAGTAGTTTTGTCCTTTTTTCTTTCTCTCTCTCCCATTCTCTCTCTCTCTCTCGGAACACTGGGGATGGAGCTTAAGCTTAAGCAGTTCTGAGCTATATCCTCAGTCCCTTAAATTTTTTTTTTCTTCAATTTTGAAACATGGTCTCTTTAATTTGACCAGGCTGGACTTAGATCTACAATCCTCCTGCCTCAGCCTCCTGAGTATTTAGAAATACATACATTCACCATTGTGCCCAGCATCTGAGAACAGTTCCTGAGGGCTTAAAATGGGTAGTTAAAGAGCTAAACACACAGAGGCAACTCTTCCATTTACTTTTCAGGAAAACAACCGTAAGTTGAATGCAACTGATGCCTTTTCTTACTGTCAGACATGAATATGTCTATATTGTTCCTTCTACCAAGTGATGAGTAGGCTATATGAGTGTGAAATACCTGTAAATAGGGCACTCTATGAAAAAAATGTGTTTTACACACAGCGGAGTGCTACTTTGCCATAAAGAAGGATAAACTTTAGTCATTTGCAGAAAAATGGATGCACTTCGAGACCACACTGTTAAGTGAAATAAATCAGACATACTAGTTCAAATATTGCATAGATTCTTATGTAAGAAACCCAAGTTATAAATAAAAGAGCAAGATAAAAGATAGATAATAGGAAGTAGGGAGATAGACCTTTCTTAAATGAGAAAGGGATCAAGAGATAGAGAGAGAGTGGAGGGAGGGAGAGAAGGGCATGGAAAAGAGCCAAGATGCCTTCTGTGCAGGGACCAACTCCCCCCAAGGAACATAGACATTGTGTACTGCAAACACTTACTAGTACAAAGAAATAAAAGAAAAAAGCGGAAGGACTCCTATAAAAATAATATAGCAAACAAGAAAACAACCCTGCAAACAGTCTCACAGACAGAGCATGCAGAGCCACCCCAGTGCGTCACTGTCTGATGTTTGCGAGTGGCTGCGCTCACGCCTGCGGACTGTTCCCTGCAGCAGTCATCAGTCGCATCCTACGTTTCTCCATCTGGTGTCACGTCGTGAGCATTTTTCTTTGTTGCCACATAGTCTTTACAATTAAGTGGTTGTATAATATTTTGTTCATTATGCCATTGCTGACTATTTAGATTCTGTGTATTTTTTCCTTTGCTCATTTTAAAAATTAACACACGTGAGATATTTTGCCCAGTGGTGGCAAGACATATATGCTTAGTTAGCCCTTTATTTCTTTCCCAACAATCTCCTTCATATAAGTAAATGTTTTGTGATTGGGATAAATTCTTAGGGTAAATATTGAGTTCAAGACTTTAAACAATCACGTGGCTGTTCACACATATTGATGTCATGCTGCTACTTTTCATGACAGTGATGATAATATGAATAGTTTACAACTATACATATTGTCTCATAAAATCTTCCCAAACTTTTCAGGAGTAACTTCTGCTCTGTTTTGAATGAGAAACCAGAGCCACCAAGTGTCCAAGTAATTTGTCCAGGTTCCACATCTGTTGTGGCTTCTCCTTTATCCCCAGGTCTAACACAGGCCCTGGGGGGTGAGATGATTTCAGTAAGTATTTGCAGAGTAAAGTCTGTAGTTGGGGGGGGGAGCAGGAAGAACTGTGATTGAAACCCAGATCTGCTTGATTTTAAAGCCTGTGCTTTGCCTCTTGTTGTGGATTAACTAATGTTCAGCTTGTAGCCCCCAGCTGAACTAAATCGGGGTGGCTCTGGGTGTGGAAGGCTCCCCAGGGGATTGTTGCTGACAGCATAGAAGGAGAACAGGAGGGGAAGACAGTGAGCTGTTGATTATCTCGGAGAAGCTTGCTGCACTGGTTTTCCTGATATGAACTCAGCTGTTCTCATCCTCGGAAGAGCTTGGGTTCTCAAAGTCCCTGAGGATGGCTTGGTTCTCTTTGGGGGAACTCTGGTCCTTACCTTGAGCATCGCTTCTTGGCTCCAGTGCAGATCCCTCAGCCTGCTGGCACAGATCCTTCATCTTGCTATGCAGACTTTCTAGCTTCCACCATTGACCTTTGGGCCTTCTCAGTGCAGATTTTTGATACAAACTTGCATTAGGCATTCCTGTGGGCCCTAGGTCTCCAGTTGGACTCACAGGGGACATTGCCATAGGCTTTAGGTCTTTCAGCTGGACTTGTACAGGACATTGCCATGGGATCCAGGTCCTCCACTGGATTCTTTGGGTCTCTAGTGTGTGGACAGATCTCCTGCACTCTTCTGCATTTAACTTTGGGGTGAATATTATAAAATAATCCTACAAATTATGTATCCTGTATTAAATCTATTGCCCTGTAAACTCTGACTACAACACCCTTTAAACGTTGGCGATTGGCTTTTACATTCATTTGGGTTGGTAGAGGTAGACATGTCTACATGCCTTTTATTTAAGGACTCAGACCTAGGAAAATATCTATTTAAGTTCAGCACAAACTCGGGAGGGCTAAGGTGTTGTGGGTGGGAACTGAGAACCCTAATGTACAGTCACTCTAGAACTGTTAGTGCTGGGAATTTTTTATAGGCCAACTATGTGGAGCACTTATTCGGTTCTAAGACCACAAGAGCGTGGCCCATGCCCTAGGAGAGAGTCCTAAATGTTTGGTGGCCACATTAAATTCAGAGATTTTGGTGGTGTTGTCTGGTGGCTGTGTGACTGAGTGTTCCAACTCTGTATTTACAGACACACTATCTTCCTATGGAATCAATCTCTAAAATAGAACTCCATGAGCTGCAGAGGAAGACTGCCTCTATTCTAACTATTTTTAGAAGGTATTGGAAAGGTAACCCCTCTACTAAAGAGCACCAGCCACAAGAATCTTGAGCTGACACTTTCTAAAGTCATAGCCTTCTGATGAAAGGCAGAAACCTGTGTTCAATTTCTGTAGCATTGGATACATGACTGAGCACTAGAGTGGTTGTTCAGAGACTTTTTGAAGAATATAGTCTGTCCACAGATGCTGCCTGGCCAGGCAGAGGACTGGTGAGGTCAGTGGTAGGACTGGCTGCAGGACATAAAAGAGACCCTATGTAGGAAGGGCTGTCAGCATGCTAGTAATTGAAGAAGTACTTTAAATTCTGGTGTCTCTATGGAAGAGTCTAGAGATACCTCAGGAAAAGTTTGAGAAGGTCAATTCAGAATCAGGTGCACATAGGAGGTAGCCGGAGAAGGTCATAGAAGGAATCAGGAATCAGACTCAGAGGAAGAGAACCCAGTCATTAAGGCCAGGTCTCCAAAGCAATTCCTATGCCAAATACTTCCTCTGTGTTCATGATCCATTAAGACCTGGGGATACAGTAACAGCTAAGAAATGTCCCTGTCCTCAAGAAGGTGCCATAGTCTATCTGGAGATATCACAAAACAACAACAGCAACAAAAACACTGCATGATAAATGTTCTATTAGCAATGTAACAAAGCAGGAGCACCTGGAGGAAGGGAGGAGACCTTAAAGATTTCCAGACACTTCAAAGAGAGTACACTTTTTTTTTTTTGAGGTACTGGGGATTGAACTCAGGACCTTGTGCTTGCCAGGCAGGCACTTATTCCACTGAGCTATATCCCCAGCTCCACTTCAAAGAGAACTAATGCTGGAACCTTGCCTGGAAGTGCGGATGAAGGATCCGCTGGCACTGAGTGACTGGCTGAACGTCTGGTCACAAGGATGAACCAAAGCCCAGGGGCTCAAAGGACACAGAGTGATCCAGGCTTGTGAGGGAGGAGGTGGGTTCCAATGGAGGGGATGACAAAAGTAGCCAAGGATTATAACTTGCCACCAGAGTCACTGATGACTGCAGTCTGAACTGTGCATGAATGTGTGTGTATCCCTGTGTGTCTGGTGATGTGCCTGTGCCTGTGTGTGTTGATGTGTGACTAAGCGTGTGTGTGCGTGGTGTGTATGTGTGACTATGGTTGTGTCTTTGAGTAGAGCAGAATCTCAAACACTGCAATGGGCAAAAGGTTCACAAGATGTGAAAATAAGTAGAACCTCTTGTATTTTTTGCTTCCAGAGAATACTCATTAAACGTCTATTACGTGGTTAACATTGTGAGATGAATTTAGAGAGACAAAGATCCCTGCACCAATGGGACTTACTCTCTAGTGTCTAGCAGACATTATACCCATGAGCAGAATAATCACAGAACATGGTGAGCCTCAGCAGGGAGGTAAACATGGTGATGTGAGGAAGAATGACCGTGAGGGCGGGGCGTGTTCTCAGAGCTCCAGGCCAAAGGCCTCCATGAGAAAGAACAGGTTACTGGGAAGAGTGTTATAGGCAGAGGAAACATTTAAAACATAAGGAAAAGCTTGATTGCATTTGAAAAAGAGAAAAGGAGTCCATAAGGCTGAATGTAGCTAGTGGGGACCCAAGAAGTAGGAGATCAGGTTCCAGGAGTTTGGGTTTCATTGTAAAAGCCATGATAATCTATTGAAAGGCTTTAAGCAGGGAAGTTATACTCTATATTTTAAAGAAGCTCTCTGGGTGCTGCATGGAGCTTAGCTGGAAGGGCTGAGAGTAGGAGCCGTGAGACTGGCTGGGAGGTGGTTGCTCAGCCAGACTGAGGCGGCGCGGACAGACATGAGAGGGGAGACAGAGAAGGCGGGCAGTCCAAGAAGTATTGACTGCTGAATGAAGAGGTCTTGATGTGTGGGGATGAAGGGAAAGGGGAGAGACCCATGTGATGTTTGGGTCTGGAGTTTGAGCAAAGTGAGAGTGGGCTCTTTTAAAGAAGTTTGAGTCCAGGGTTCTCTCTCTCAAGACAGACTCTACTCCTGCAACATGGTCTGTGGTGAGGGAACTGGGAACTTCCTCTTGGTTCCACAAGACCAAAGAGGACTTGATCCAACGCTTCTCTGAGAAGGGCCAGGGGCTTGAAAAGCTGGCTCTGTCTGGGAAGTTTGCTCATACTCTCTTGCTCGTGGAAATCACTTTGATTTATTAAACATGTTTTTATAAAGCAGTTGCTGTGTTTGGGACCTGTGCAACAGCAGTGGAAAAAACATAGAACCCTGCCCTCGTGGAGCTTACTTTGTAGTCAAGTGACTGTAACAACAGGCAAAATAATAAATGAAGCATGTGAAAAACTTATACAACAGCTGTGGAGAGGAGGCAGGGGTGAGGGGTGGGAAGCTGGCAGTGGGTGGAGGGCGGGTTGAGAACAGACAGGCGGTATGTGTGTCTGGCTCCGGAATATGCACAAGTTCCTCCACACAGCCACCTTCTCAGCATCCTTCTGATGCCACCACTGGGCCCCTGCCTGGAGCCTCCGGTCAAACTTGACACCTCCTCCTGTTGGTTTTCTTTCGGGCTTACCACATCCTGTGATGATCTAGTTTGTTTTCTTGTTTATTCCTTTAAATAATTCAGATGAATTCTGATGTGATTCCAACATGCGTAAATAATGGGAGGAGATCAGAATGGAGATAGGGCTGGGACTGTGAAAGCCAAGCCATGATCCAACGAGTCAAGTTGAGATTTGGGAGGCACCAGACTGAGATACCGGATCTGAGTATCAGAGTTGGAACATTAGGTTCCCAACCAGCTACTCCTGAGTTAAGCTTCTGGAGATTCTTCTGACTGGGGTAGAAGGGAAGTACAGTGATAGAAGAGGAAGTTGGAGAAGCAGTGGGATTTGAGACCCCAAGGCCTAGGAGTTCGGGGCGCCTCCTTCCTTTCTTGGTCTGGCATGACACAAGAGGGCAGGGCTACGACTGAGTTAGACTCAGGCTCATTCCTGATTAGAACTAAGATAGTAAAAGAGTTTGAATTGGGGGGGCCCTGCCCCTGCACTGACCTTAATCCTGTTGTCACACCGTATCTTGGGTTGCGACATTTTTCCCTAAGAGCCTCAGCTAGGGAGGGGTACCCTTAATCAGCAACTGAAACTCTGTGCAAGTGTTCATTAGGCAACTGAGAACTGATTCTATCTCTTGTTCATTAAAGATGAAGCGAGTCCAAGGGGCCCCTTTCGCTCCCTGGGTCTTGCCTGTCCTTCCAGAGCGGGGTGGGGCCCAGCTCCTGGGAGGCTGAGGGGGAAACTTGTTGATGGGGGGGAGGCTTGATCTACCCTGAGGGCACAAAGGAAGTAGCCTGATCTCAGACTCATGGGGGAGGAGGAAGAGGAGGGGAACAGGAGGAGGATGAAGAGAGGGAGGCAGCAAGGGCACAGCCCGCCGACAGTCCTGATACTGGAGTCCTTCTTGCTGAGGGTGGTAACTGCTCCACCCAGCTGGTCTTATTCTGAGTGTTTTAACATAGTTTCCCTCTCACCATGTGTGGGCCATACGTGCACACACAGTGCTTATCACAGGCTTTGGAGGTAGACACTTGTAGGAAAAATGTTTACTAGAACAGCATGAGGTTAGGGTTAGGGGGAGTAAAGTTACTGTTTTTATTAGTTGACTCCTGGCTATGTGATTCTCACCAAGTTGCTGGAACTGTGTTGAAATGTCAGTTTTTGAAAAATTTGTTGTTGTTGTGAACATTTACTTTCCTGTGAAAAACTGAGATAAATCCTCATGGCAGCTCTGTGTAAGCACTGAAATGTGATCCCAGTTTCAGGTCTAGAACTATCATTAAATTGTACCCTCATTACAGTGGACCTGCACAGGCAGGCACAGAGCTGAGGAGGTGTAAAGGGTTCTAAAGAGTCGAACATTCATTATGTGCAACACGAAAAGGTCAGACTGAAGGCTGCAAGGGCCATTCAGGGTAGGGTCTGTGACGCTGGGGAGCAAACAAGCAGACACACATTTCTAAGGAGGGTCAGTGCTGAGCTTGCGCCAGCCCCGTGGAGGGAAGCCCAAGTACCTGGTGGAGGGTGGCAGAGGTGGCTCAGATGCCAGCTTCCCCCGTTAAGAGCATGTTTCCTAACATCACTGGTTCTCAGTAACACACGGGAGTTCAGGAGAGGAATTAAGAATCCAGGGAAGGAAAGACCCTTAGATATCACTACATTGTCTCCTCCTTTACTGTACAAATGAAAACTGAGAAGGTAAGCGACCGAACAAATCTCACAGCAAGTTAGTGGGCTCCCTGCAGAGGCACCCAGGTTGCCTTGAAGTCTATTCTTCCAGGGCCTTTCAGGTTTTATAATTTGTCCTGGATGGATTCTACCTCTGGTGCTGTTGGATACTTGTAGCACTGGAGCAGGGAGTTTGTCATGGGGAAGGGCAAGCCTGTGGGTGAGGTTGATTTTTCAAAGTCCACAGGTGCCCCCTGCTGGGCAGGAGCTCACGGCAGCTTTTGAATCCAGCTTGGTACAGGGCTACACCCCAGCGCTGCTGGGAAACCCGGGAAATTATGGTGACAGGATTTGAGATGTTCAATATTCTGGTTCACTGTACCATTTTAAAAGAGATTTAAATACTAAGGACTAAAAAAATCTACTCACATAATTACCATCCTGGTCTCTCTTCATCCCTTTGGTAGCTCCAGACTTCCATGAAAGACTTCCTTCAGCACTGTGTACAGTTTGAGTTGCTAGTGATGAATTCTTCAGCACTGGAATGTCTCAAGAAGCCCTGAATTTCCCTTCATTTTGAAGAGATTTTCATTGTGCATAAAGTTGAAGGCTGACAGTTCTCTCGGTGACTTAAAGGTTTGTCCCACCGTCGTCAAACGCGTATTAGTTCCCACGAGAAACCCGCTCTCCTGCTCCTCTTTCAGCCCCTGTGAACCATGGATTTTGGCTACTTTCGCCATTTCTTTCATTACTGGCTTTGAGGAGTTTGATTACGATATGCCTTAGTTTCGTTTTGTTCATAGTTCTTGTACTTGAGGATCAGGGAGAGTCTTAGATGCATGCTTTTCTTAAAAAAATCAAATTTGGAAAAATTTTGCCCATTATTTCTTCAAAATATTCTTGTCCCCACCCTCGCCTATGCTTCCCTTTGGGAATGCTGTGTGCACATGTATCAGGCCACACGGGGTTGTTCTTTGCTTACTTTATTCTTTTATTCCAGCTTTTGTTCCTTTTGTTTTAATCCTGGATAGATCAACGTGTGTGTCAGCTTCGCTCACTACTCATTCCACGGTCGCATCCACTTACTTGTCTTCTCAGCTGCGACAGTTTTCATTTTAAAGGAGCTTAAGCATTTTTTCATTCTATGTCTCTACTTAAGTCTTTGTTAGTGTTTTGAAATATGAAATATAATTGTATTAACTTTTTCTTTTTTTTTTTTTTGGTACTGGGAATTGAACTCAGGACTTGCCCTTGCCAGGCAGGTGCTGTGAGCTATGTCCCTGGCCTTGTATTCACTTTTCTAATGTCCTTCTTTATCGGTTCTATCACCTGATTGATTTTTCTCTTTATTTCATATCACATTTTCCTGCTTCATTGTATGTTTGGCAATTTTAGTGGATAGTAGATGTGAATTCTACCTATCGGGGCTGGATATATTTTTGTTTCTATAAATACTTTTTTGTTGTTGTTGTTGTTCCGTGGTAGTGAGAATTCAACCCAGATTTCTTAGAACTTTGGAGGTAAGGGTCGGTCAGAGATGCCAAGAGCAGAGGGGGCAGGGTGTAGTGAAGAGGAGGGAGAGGGGGCAGAAGTTTCCGGGGCTGATTCCCAGGAGCCCTTACCCCAGCCCACCAGCTCACCAAGTCTCTTCTCCTTAGAGTGCAAATCTCTGCTCCACAGATCTACTTTTGGAGCGGCTGATTTATCTTCCTGTGGAGTCATTTATTTCAGTGAGAGCCAATCTGGTCGTCCTGCCTGGAGAGACTTAAGCTGAAAGGATGGAGGTGCCTGGCCTTCTCTCAGGTGAGGTCAATGTCTGTGAGAAATAGAAGTGAATGGCAACTCTGCTTTGACGGGGAAAAAGAACTCGAGGTGTTTTTATTATTTAAAATAAACGTGGACATGCCACTGCTGCCACGTGGCTGTCACAGCACAGTCCCTAGTCCTGTCGTGTGGAAGCGCAGATTCCTAGGGCCCAGACAGGGATGGAGATGCTGTGGAGACAGTGTTCTGCCCACAGGGAACTGCTGAGTGCTGGCCGACAGCCCAACCCTGCCCCATGCTGCCGTCAGCTAGGGAGCACACATCTGGGCTCTTTGCCTGTCAAAGCAATGACTACTGAATGTCTAGGGAGTGGGGTCAGAGCACATGTGACAGAATGGTGAAGTAGGGAGGAAACAGCAACATTTCAGGAATGGATGGAAGGGACAGCAATTTGCTCTGGTCTTCTAGCCCCTGTCTGAGCCCTGAGAAGGAAGCTGTACCTTGTGGAGTGACTGCCATCTGCCAGGCAGGGCTGTGCTTTTAATACCATTACTCCTCCATTCCTGTGACAGTCTCGTGTGGTGGCACGGCCTGATGGCGTTCTGCAGTGGACGCCGGCTAGACTCACAGGGATTAAGTGTCATTCTGGAGCTTGCGCTCCAGGCTCTGGGGGACAGAGGAGTTTGCCGGGAGACGGAGGGCCTCTAGGATGTATCTTGGTGTGGGACAGGGTGCGGGACCTGTGCACCCGGCTGAATGAATCCCAGGTGTGTTTGAGATACACTTGTCCTGGTGACGCCAGGTGGGACCAGCCCCGGCTCACATGTGCTGCCCCGCCAGGGAGATGCCCCACGAGGCTGTGGCGTGGCCAGGGAAGGAGTAGGAACCTGAAACTAGCACAGGGCCAGGAGGGGGTCAAACAAGAGTGGAGACAGCACTTGGGGGTAGAAATGTGAGAGGGAGAAAAAGAGCTGGTGAAATTGAGTGCGGGAGAAATACTACTTTAGACCATGTGAAATTGTTTTAGAAATAAAAAATGGAGTACGAGTACTTTTATATGTTCAACCTAGTAGAAGCTCACTAGAGCAAGCACCAGTGTTTTGTATCACCCATGAAATGCAGGTGGGTCTGAAAGGAAGGAGAGCCGCCCTTGATTTTGGCATTTGGAATGCCCACCCGCTGATGTATGTGGATTGGAACTCCGCATGCATCTGGAGAGAGCACCTGTTAACAATACACCATATATTACATCCGAAGCATGTTACCTAGCAACATTCTGGCATAATTAGTTTATAGGAAACCCATTTGTCACTTACTTATGACAGTAGCTACATAAAATGATTGAAAAGAATATTGATCTTTTTATTGGAGGATCATTTTGATTGGCTGGAGCCTGGGGGTGAGGAGCTGCTTGGCAGCCTGTGGGCAGTGCGTTGGCACAGGAGGGCGGGGCTTAGGTAAAGGCTCTGAGAGAGAGAGAGAGAGAAGACAACTTTGGGACCCAAAGGAACCATGACCGACCTGCTACGTCCGCAGGCTGACCTGTGCTGACCTGTGTCAGTCAGATGGCCATCTAGGATTCTGTGGTGCTCTGGCGCCCTCTGCAGGAAACATCCTAAAATGCACTGCTTTCTCTCAGGAGCTCTTGAGAGACCTTTCAGAGATTGAAGACGGGAGGGGATTTATTTCACTTAACATTATTGTTACCAGACAGTGAGGTGCCCACTGGCCCTTTGCAGGCTTTTGTTGTCCCACTCAAGGAATTGGATGGGACAACTGATGAATGTAAAAATCCAATGTTTAAGGTAAAAAAGGAAGAAAAGAACCAGAAAATTGAAAAAAAGAGTGCAAAAGAGAAGCACTCAAGAGGAAGAAGTGCTCTGAAGAAAAGAGACACAACACACGCACAGGGCAGGCCACTGTCAAACCAGGAGGACAGAGGCAGTGAGGCCACTGACTGTGTTTTTATGTCTTTTTCTGACACCCGATCCGGGCTGTCCCACACCGGGCTCCGGGCTGTCCCACACCGGGCTCCGAAGCTGCTCTGTGCATGCGTCCCAGCCGGGATTTGACAGCTCTCTGCGGCTCACAGCTTCCGCTGGAATCTCCGGCCAGTCAGCTGTGCCTCAGTCAGCTACCTCCTCCCTGTCTTCAATTGCCTGCTTCCTGCTGAAAGGGGCTTTAGGCCCTACCTGCTGGGAATGACACGCTCTCCAATACCTTCTCCCGAAAGTGGGCCGGGCTGAGGAAAACCTGTCAGAAGATAGTGAGAAAAGAGTTAATTAGTGTCTTTATCTGGAGAACTGTTGCACTGCCCTTTGACACAGGAGAGCTTGGCGAACTTGTCAGGAGACTGTGGAGGCAGGGGTCGTTAGATCAGCCACCTGCGGCTATGTCCCAGGGCTTCTCTGCCCTCAGAGCAGGGGCGCAGTCTTGCTTTCTGGACAGCACCATCAGATCTTCCAGTGGTTCACAGTAGTCTTAGTCCTGTGAACATCTGAGAGACGCTTTCCTAGGTGGGATGTTTATTGCTTGTCATGGTGCCCCTTGAGGAAGGATCCGTTTGGTTCCTTAGGAACTGAGAGTAAGGCTAGCGTCTTGCTTTGATTTCCCAGGGAGACTTTAGACGTGTTCTTTGCTGCCCCTTGCAGCGAATGACAGTGACCGGCCTGGGAGGATAGAAAGCATCTAGGAGTTGTCCTGTTTACTTGTTAGCAAGCAGCCTCCTTTCTCAACTGTCCCACAGGCGGAGCACTGGAATTCACGTGTCAGACCAGGTGTAAAGAAGCTCTGACTAAGGGTCCCCTCACCCCAGCTATGGCTAAAGAGCTAGAGGAATGTTTTTATAAGAGTAATAGAAAAATTAGATTTGTTTATCCATGACATCCAGCTTCACCCAGGGTTCTTAGACGTCCATGGGTAGGGATATTTGTAGGTTTCCCTGGGCCCCTTCAGTTCTCTTTATCAGAGCAGGAGATGGGGGTTCTGGCTGGCTTTGCCACTCTCTCAGAGTGGAGTCAGTCCTCCAGTGCCATGCACCGGGCACCGTGGCTGCCTGGCACACGAGCAGGTTCTGGGTGATAGGTTGGTACAGTCGCATTGGTACAGTTGCATACCCAGTGTCCAGTCTCCTTGCATTTACAGCAAGGAGCTTTTCTTGATTGTTCCAGGGCTCGCCCTGAGATGACGTGGGTGTATATAAAGCATTTCCAGTGGAAACAACTATGGCCCTTTTCTTTCACCTGCATCTAGATGCTCATTGTTGAACACAGAAACAGCCATGTCCAGCAATTGGGTCACAGGAGTCTAGGACCATCTGAAGTTTTTGTAAGTTGCATCAAATATCTGGGACTGACTGATGGATGAAATGATGTTCCATCAGTGCCTGCCGCTCCCTAGATGGCTCTCCATATGTATGACAGGCTTTTACTAACTGAGTCTGGAAAACAGCTGGATTCTCTTCTTTGCCTGGTGTGACCCGCCCTTAACTTTTCATAATTAACAGCTTGGTCCTGCTGGAGGGATAATGACTTCTCTGGGATGCTTTCCTTCTCTTACTTAGCATATTACTCAGCTGCATATCTCCTGTCCTCTTCCAGGACTCTTCGTTTTTTGTCTAGGGCACCTCATAGGGCCAGGATAAACTGGATATGTCACCACAGGAGGTCAAAAGGAAGGGTCAAACTTTGAAGCCTATCTGCAAACCTAGGATATTTTGAAAATACTGGGACTTCGCTTCTAGGAGAGTTCCTGAGTCACTTGGGGGAAGGGGACTGATTTACTGGCCTGAGGATTATAATGAGGAAGTTGAAGATTCCATCTGGTGTGCTTGTTTTTGTTAAACTGATGGGAGATGCCCCTGTCCCCCTCAGAGACAGGGGTCTGAGGACAGGAGGATGAACGATATCACCTTAATTTTTGCCTCAGGGCCCCTCTAAGTACCTTAGTTTCTGGGCTTTTTGCCTCCAGAAATAAAAAGCCTGAACATAATGGATTTCACCCCACTTGCTATATTTTCTTTGCAGAAACACTCTACCTGCAAAATAGTATTGTAGCTTAACTGCCATCCCGTACCCATCTCTTGCCGCTCCCTAGCTCCTCCTATACCCAAAATGTCTTGCAATAGCAGGTAAGCTGTTCATTTTTCAGATTGTCAGCGTCAAATTGTTCCACATTTTGGATGTGGCCTAATGGTGAGGTCACTGGTATCTAGGGGGTGTTTTTTAGGACATTTCCCATGGGGCATCTTGAGGCCTAGGATGAGAGAACTAGGACTGCTGTCCTTTGGTTAGCATTGTGAGACTCAAGTGTTAGATGTTTCTTTCCAAAGCAGTGGTGGCAGCCAAGCCTTCCTAGATGACTAGAGGCCCCCAGGGCTCTCTTTGCTAGAAATCTCAGTGCTATTGACCCCCTAGGCAGAAGGGTGGAGCCACCCAGGGGCTATTTCCACACTCGAGACATAGTAAGCTCTTCAGAGATCAGCAGGGGGCCCTTCTCTGGCTTCCCCAGGCTTCTGGGAAACAGTCTCTTATGCTGATCATGTCAGTCCTTTGGTTCATTGTTTAAGGCAGTAGAGATAGAGTCTTTTGCGATTGAGAGAAGAGAAAGAAACTTTAAAAAGAAATTACCAGAATCTTTGAAACAAGAAGAGCCAACTCAAGGCCGTGTGAGCCCTGTGAGGGAAAGCTTTCTCTCCCATCCACAGTCCATGTCCATGCACAATGCTACAAGCCACTGGAGGCTGCAGGGTGGCAGAAGAGCCGGTTACTTAGGAAAAGGTCTTCAATAGCTTTTTCTCCCTCACCCCTCTACTTTCCACTTGCTTAGGCTACTGCCTTTTTTTTTTTTTTTTTTTTTTTGCGGTACTGGGGATCGAACTCAGGACCCTGCGCTTGCTAGGCAAGTGCTTATTCCACTGAGCTATATCCCCAGCCCCTGGCTACTGCCTTGAATTTGGAGCAAGCCCGGGAAATGGGGGTCACCGCATGGCCCGGCAAGGGCAGATTTGAGGCTGGAGGTAAAGGTAAGTGCTGGGTGTGGCTTACATGAGGACTGAAACCACCATCGCATCAATAATTAGAGCAAACCAGAGTATGTGCTTGTTGTAGTTTGGGGTGTTGCAAGGGGGACAGTACAATACAGGATACATTTTATAAGATTATTTGTAAGTCACCCAAAGAATCATATACACAGAGAGTGCAGGAAATCTGTCCATGCACTGAAGACCAAAGAGCCCAGCTGAGGGCCTGGATCCCACAGTAATGTCCTACATGAGTCCAGCTGAAGACCTAGAGTCCATCACATTCCTCTCCCCCCACAAGTCCAACTGGAGGCCTAGAGCCCACGACAATGTCTCACGTAGGCCTGTGTCATGGATCTGCGCTGGGAAGGCCCAAAGGTCAGTGGTAGAAGCTAGAAAGTCTGTGCCAGGGGATGAAGGATCTGTGCCAGCAGGCTGAGGGATCTGCACTGGACCCAGGAAGTGACACTCAAAGTAAGAACCAGAGCTCCCCCGAAAAGTACCACAGCCATCCTCAGCAACAGTGAGGTCCCGAGCTGCTCCTACAGTGAGGACAGCAGAGTTGTCATCAGGAAAGCCAGCACGACAAGCTTCTGGAGACCAGTGGTGCACCATCTTCCCCTCTGGAGCTAGGAAGCGATGTTCAAAGTGAGGACCAGAGCTCCCCCAAAGTAAACCAAAGTCATTTTCAGTGATAGTTAAAGTCCCGAGCTCCTTCGACAGAGACACCATCCGAGTTCATCAGGAAAACCAGCACAGGCTCCCCCAGGAAAACCCACAGCTCCCTGCAGCTTACCAACAGCTTCTCTTCTCCAGCGCTGCCTCGTTGCTGCCGGCAACAGTCCTCCCACACCCTGCACCACACTGGTTCAGTTCAGCTGGGGCTTAGAGGTTGACCACCAGTTGCCAATCCACCACAACCTATCCCAAAGATAGGTTGACTGTGGGCATCTTCAGGGTAAGAACGCCTTCCGTGGATTTCTGATTTCCCCAGAGTATAGCTGGAGGGGCTGGGGGTATAGCTCAGTGGCATAAGCGCTTGCCTGGCAGGCGCAAGGTCCTGAGTTCGATCCCTGGTACCGGGAAAAAAAAAAAAAAAAGTCTTTCTGACCCAGAGTATAGCTGGGTGCAATGAATGCCAACGTGCAAAGACGTATGGCCTGGCTGAACTCCTCACCCCTGGCAGTCCTCTCTACAGCCAATACCCAGCAAGCATGGGCCCTCTCCGGCAGCAGGCCTTCACCTCTATCTTCTGAACATTCTAAAAACCAGTTGGAAAACAGTCTGCTAGGTGGCCCTACTTTCCCTTCTTACTGGTCCTTTCATATTATGGGCCCGTGTACAGTTTCAAACTCGTTTTCACTGTTTGACAAGTAAGGAAATTCGATTTTTTAAGGTAGAAAAGCATGTATTCATCCATGCTTTCATTTCTAAGAACCAGTAAATATTTATTGAGCCTCTACTGTATCCCATCACTGTTACTGACACTGTGATTATAACAGTGAATAGGATAGAGGCCTGGGCTGGTTGGCAGAGAACAATAAACTTAACAAATAAAGTACATAAGCATTAGAGGGATAATCAATGTAAAAATGGAGCTGGATAAGGACTGGGAGGGCATATGCCACAGGTGGAGAGTAAATTGCAATTTAAATGAACTGGTCAGCTATGCTTTATTGGGAAGCCCACTTTTGAGCAAATACTTAAATAAGGTTAGGGAGGGAGACAAGCAGATACCTTGGATAAGAAGAATCCAGACAGAGGAAAATCCAGTACAAATGCTCTGAGGGGAGAATGTGCCTAGCCCATGCAAGATACAGCAAGTGTGCTTGGAATGGCATGAGACGGATGGATATGTGCTACCAGCACTGACAGAGTATTTGCTTTGCTGCTGTGCTGCTTTTCTGAGTTGTGGCATGGACTGTCTCTCCTCTGTGCTGCCCCTCTGCCGTGCTGCCTGCCTTGGAGCCAGCCTGCCATGGGTTGGAACCTCTACACAGTGTGAGCTAAAATAGACCCTTCCTCCTTCAACTTGTGGGGGTCACGTATTTTGTTCCAGCAATGAGGCAGTAACCAAGATAGTATGGAGACTAGAGAGCAGCTTGCACTTTGCTATTTAGAGATGTGTGGAGTTCATTTAAATACAAAAACAGTATTCTCTTCGGATGAGAGAATTGCGCACAGTTATTTCACTTACAATCTTTTAATACTAAGTATTGATGCTGGTCACTGAAGAGTATCCCTCTTTAAGGACTTGTAGGTGTCAGAATCTATACAGACACACAGATGTGAAGGTTTTGACTTTTATAGAGACACACTGCATGCATTTGCAGGTTTTGCTAACCAAGGGCATTCCTTTAATCTGATCCCACTGATACTTTTTTTTTTTTTTTTTTGCGGTACTGGGGATCGAACTCAGGACCCTGCGCTTGCTAGGCAAGCGCTTATTCCACTGAGCTATATCCCCAGCCCCCCCCCACTGATACTTTATAAGCTCTTACCTAAGTATTAAATTTTTTGCCACAATGATAGTCACGTATCTCTGTGATTGTGTGATTATGTGCATATCTGTGGTAAAGGGCCTAAAAGGAGTTAATAACTATGGAGAAATGGCTGGAGATGTGCCAAACGCCGGGTTTAACGCCGTCTTGCACTCTTGTAGAAGGACGCCCTCTTGTGGACAATCAGTACATAAAAACAAGTTGGAATTTTTTTAAACCATGTGGGTAACTTTTTGTCCCAATTGAATACTCTGTCTTTGACACATTGTTTGCAATGATGTATAACTTCTACAAAGCAAAGGTTTGGTACATGTATACACACATGTAATCATTACTTATGTCAAAATATAAAATATTTCCAGCTCAAGAAGGTGCCTCATGCTTTCTTCCATGCACTGGTCTAAACTCTTTGCCATGGTTTAGTTGTGTTTTTTCTTGAACTTCACGTAAACAGAGATAAACGGAATCATAGACTATATATCACTTTATACCTGTGAGCTTCATCCATGCTGTTGAGTTTAATAGCTGTGAATATTTCATTTTATGAATATATTATTTATTTTAAAAACTCACTTTTCTTTGTATTATTTCTTAATTGCTGCTATAATAAATTAACAAAGTTAAGTGGTTTAAACAACATAAACCAGTATCTTATAGATGTGTAAATTGAAAGTCCACTGTGGGTCTCAGCATGCTGAAGCCCAGATGTCTACATTTCTGTCTGAAGGCTCTAGGACAGTGTTGTGGTTTATTATATCTAACTGTTCCGAAAGCCTCACATGCTCATAGAGGAGGCTTTTCAGAGGTGGCTGTGCATTGGCAAGCAGGAACACCAAAATGACACCCAGCATTTGGAGGCAGATTTACTTAACATCGTACAGGTACTGACAGGGAATCAATTTGCCCTCAAAATGTCAGGCCCTGATCGCTGGTGGTCTAGGGCTTATATGAGATAAGCAAGCAGGAAACACAGAGGCGGAATGGCTTGTCATTTGGAGATTGGTTTATACACCGTGCATCATAGTGACCAGCTATGTATCACAGTGACCAGCTGTTTCTAGGAGACTATAGTAACAAGAACTATAACAGTAACTATTACCTGGGCAACTAACAGACTGGCTGGGGGGCATTTTCTGCTACAGCTAGATCATGGATATGTTAGTCTAGGTTGGTTCACTGGTTTGTTTAGCACACTTCTGGGCACAGATGATAAATTTACTGAAGAAGTATGACCTACTCTGGGTATGGGTGACACCAACCAAGAAGAATTGTAGCTTGGATGGACTAAAAAGGGAAAGAAGGGATTTTCTATTTTATTGGTATAGTGTTGTGTACAATGATGCATAATTTACAGTGATTTTCTCTTTTTCTTCCTGATATTGCTAAATTTGATATTCTCTTATTTTTTGTCATTTCATAAATTTTTAACTTTATCAAATTCAATCCATTTTACAAAGTTTTTCAAACAATTAATTTTTATTTTCTCCATTGTTGTCTGTGCTCTATTTCAAGTCCAAAATGTTTTGTTTTTTGTGATTTCTTAAAATGTTCTGTGAATTTTTTACAGTTCACGTTAAATTAGTATTTCTATCACTTTCTAAACAATTAAAAAAGTTAATGTTCTCTGCCTTTTCTATTATTAAAAAATAATTATGTCTTTATTTTTGTGTGTGTATGCTAGGATCAAGCACAGGGCTTCACATATGCTAGGGAAGTGCTCTGCCACTGAGCTATACTCTCAGTCTCTATTAATATACAATTGTATTGGTTATAATTACTTATTGATTATGATTACTTTCCCATTCATATGTTTTTCCATCTTTCTATTTACCAAGTTGTAAGTTTTTATCCTGTGAACTCCAGCATCTAGATTATGTCTCAGTCGTTGCCTTTCCCCTCATATTGAGCACTTTCCCCTGAATATTATTTTTGAATATTTTTTGATACATTAACTACTGTGCACACATCACTTCTTGGCCTTTTGGCTAAGATCAAGTGTTACTACTATGCATGGTACCTTATGGAAATTCTGGGTCATACTGTGTTCTCTTGAAGCCTGTTTTGTTCTGGCAGGCAGTTAAATTGCCACCAAATCATATTTGTCTTGTTGGGGTGTGACAGTAGGCTCATTACAGCAGAAACCTTCCTTTGCTTCCAGGGTGTTTTGCATTCCTAGGGTATGAGTCATCTCCTCCCGCTCTATCTTTCTGAAGTCTTAACTGAAAGCTGAGAATGTACCCAAAGCTGGCCTCGCTCCACATGAGATTGATCTTCAGCAGCTGTCCATGTGCACAGTGCAGCTTCTAATATATTTTACTTCTCTAGCCTTCCTGTGACGCTTTTCTCTGGGGCCCTGTGGTATCATTCCTTCTTTGAGGAGCTTACGGTGTGGTCAGAGCTAAGAATCTTAGTGTAGATTTTTGTCTGTACCTCTGAGGACTTCTCCTCTTTGGGGCCTTTGCTGCCAAACTGCAGCTTACTTGTTAGGACTGAAATCTAATCTTTGCCTCTTCTGCTTAGTTTGCCTTATGGAAGAAAGTGCTCTTGAATGTGAAGTTTTGCTTATGTGTTTCTCTTTTCTCAAGGATTACAGTCTTGTGTTGGTTTCTGTTCAATACCTGAAAATATTTTTTCCTACATCTTTTATACAGGTTTTTAGTTGTTTATGTCCGGAAGGAAGTTACATGTCAGCTACTCCATTCAGATAGGATGTCCTTCTCCCGATACATGACATTCCACATAGGTCCTTTACAGGGGTTTATTTTAACTTTTTTAGTTTAATATCAAGTGTTTTTGAAAACATTTAAACAAAATACGGAAAATAATACTATTATTTGAACCTTAGATGCACTATACAAAAAAAAGAAACATTTTTCTTCTTTGCAGTTCAAATGATAGTGCTTATCGCAATTATATGTAAGATTATTTACTTCTTGAAGTCTTATGATAAATAATATGCAAAATGTTTTAACATCAAAACAATGAAAATAATCTTTAAAGACAATGTATTCAGCAACTAAGCAAAATTAGTAAACATACAAACATAGATAACTTGTGAATAATTGTGCTTGTTTGGCTAATCCTGAACCAGTTTTGATACAGACAGAAAAAAAGGGCGAGTACAGAAATCCTCAGTACTATACAAGACAAGACATGCACATTTTGTGATCATGTATTAACACGGTGAAGCAAACTAAACTTAGCTCTTCCTGCTGTAATATTCTCACGGAAGAGAATGAGAAATAGGAATATTCCATTGAGATTGATGCATGTTGCTACACAAGACAGTTGTGTTACTTTCACGATACTTTGTCTTTTCATAATGAAAGACATTTTACGCTTTTGTTTGGGGGCTGTGTTGATCACGTTTATCCTAAGAGATAAATCTACCACAGGTTCAACAAATTTAATGCTACAATGCTGTACAGGGGTTTAAAAATCTTCCAGTCTTTCTATTTTTAACAACAAAAAAAGATTTCCACCATTCACTTCAGTATTAAAAGGTGGTAAATAAGGTAGATGGTGTAAGTAAGGGCTGAGAACGGCCTCCAAATCTCCTTTTCAGAGTATCTCATACAGAAGGACTCCTGCCCTTTGGTAAAAGAAGTCACACAGTTTCCTTTGGGTATTGCCTACTTTGGTGTGCACTAGTGCAATGCCTCAGTGTACAGTGAAGAAAAAACTAACATCAGGGAAAAAGATCATTAGTCACGATAACAGCAAACATAAATGCCAGTAACTAGGACCCACTAACATACCAACCTCTGGGTCAACACCGGCATTGTTTATTTCTCCAAAGATGTTAACACTGTACTTTTCAAATTTATAAAATAGTGAAACTTTATTAAATTATAACGTTATATTTGTTAAATATTTGTTGATTATAGTCTTCTGGATGGAAGAATTAAAATAAAAAAAGCTAGTTCAAGGTAGCATAGCAAATAGTTTAATGGTAGCTTTAAAAGTTTAATGTTAATTCTAAAAACTCTTTAAAATTGATCTTGAAGAATTCTACAAAACATTTAGAGAAGATCTAATGCCAACACTCCTCAAACTCTTCAATGAAATCGAA